>CAJVRN010000194.1:11372500-11595000 GCA_911728415.1 Lagocephalus sceleratus
CCTTTAGCCTGCATTTTTTTTCAAGATTTTTGAAAAAAACAGCATAAAAGTACTTTAAAAGTACTTCAGCTCCAGAGCCACGGTCGTTTGGGGATTTGGGTCGTCTGGACGCTCATTCGGTCAAAATGATTTGAATTCTGTAGGAGGACAAAACAATACAGAAAGTAGTTTTGTGTCCTTTCTGCGTTGCTTCCTGCTCGATAAGTTGAGCCGAGCAGAGGTGTGCTTCTGTCTGCTGAACCGGGCTCACCTGAAGGCGCGGGCATTCCTGAATACCAACGATGTCAAATGCCCGAACGTGGACCGTGGTCCGTGAAATGAGTTTTTTCCCTTATTCAAGATTTGAAGAGCTCGTAATTGTCTCGAGGCGGGCGGGCCAGCCAGCGCAGGATTGTTGCAGCGGTTTGATCTGATGTCAGCATTTCTGCCGCAGCGACCACAGATTTGGTTGTGGACGCGGAGTAAAGTGTTGCTTGGGCTGGAGGGCTGAGGTTTTGGGAACTGCACTGCCTCTGTGGCATCCATGTTCACCAAGTAGTTCTTATTCTTCCTGAGTTCCTTTAAAAAAAATATATACACTGAGGCATTGTGAATTCAGTTCTGTCTGATCTGGTTTTTCCACACACTACAACTACTGCATGAAGACATCCCTGTCTTTAAAAAAACAATCAAGATTTTGTTTTTTCATTGTATTTTCTGGGGATCTGGGACAGTTTGAGCGAGAGTCTTGATCTGTGTGTGGACCAGCTCACCCAGATTTCCTCTGAGGGTGTGACCCTCAGCTTGGTGACAATTTAAGGTGTTGTTTGTCACGTGTGTGTATGACCTGACCATAAACCTTCACATTTACGTGACCCCCCTGTGTTACAGGGATCTTGAGGCCTACAAAGGTCAGTGTTTCTGTCCTGAATGAATAATAGAACCCCGGAACTAATATGAGCAAACGTTCTACACGGTTGAATTAAAGCGACGTACCAAAACACCGCGGGTCCCCACGGTTTCTCTTCCCCCGCTTGTCTCTGTTTACAAATTTAATGTTGCCGTAATGGATCTATTTTGCACTTTTAGAGGCTCTAACACATTTCATTTGATGCATTTTTTTTTATTTAAAAAAAACCAAACAAGCGTTTTGATGTTTAAATAATTGTCATGTGCCCATCAACTTGAACACGAATCTGTCACCCAGACACCAAAGATGACATATTTAGCCAAAACCAAACTCTTTTTTTTTCAAATTTTGGTGTTATCACGATCAAAGTTAACCACTTGACTGTCGTTCAGCGTGTAGATTTGTCCTGTGAGTCAGTTTGATTATTTAGCAGCGAGATTGAACCCTGTATTCTCAGGGACTGTTCTGGCAAATAGACTTTTTAAGGACACTTTTTTTTTTTTTCTTTTTTTTTTTTTTTTGGTGCAGCTTCCCTGTCAGATGAGCTCTGGGAAAACATCCCAGTCGCAAGATCCCAGTCCCTCCTCTGTCATCGTCCATGGCCAACAGGCAGCAGCTGTTATCTACACTAAATTGTGCACCTACCAATAAACAGCTTAATAAATATGCCCTTCAGCCTGGTCACAATGTGCATCTTTAACAGTCTGACACCCTGGGTTTTACATTTTAGATGCCATAATTACATGTTCCCCATCCGCCTGTGTTCAACGGAGATTCAGAACCAACAGAAATCTGACGAGTAGAGCCACAGATTCACCCGGTGACAAAATATTGTTTCAAAGCTGATGTGAATTTTGTGGTCTTATGTGAATTTGAAGCCACCCCAGACACTCTTGAGCAAACATGGTTTGAAAAAAGCTCACGTTGTTTAGTCGGTTCTCTTCGTTTCATTGAACCAACATCACCTTTCCCCTCAACTCTCATACCGGTCCTCTGCCCTCAGCTCCCAGCTGAACTCCCTTGGAATTTTCTTCAAGTATCCCTGGAAAGATGAGGAATGAGAAATGAGATTACTTACTTCCTTTGACTTAAACTCGTGCAGAGCTGCTGCGCTGAGTCCGGTTTGGAGGGATTCACGCTGGACAGCTTTCTGACGCGCTGCGAATGTCTGGACACAGGTTTGTGGGTCATGGAGGGGCTTTCAATCAGTTGCGACCACTTCGCGGCTTCGCCGGAGGTTTTCTCCTGTGACCTGTCGCAGCACATCACAAGAAGCACTCGGAGAGCGCAGACCTCCGCCACGTTGGTGTTTCAAAGTGATCCAGAATCCAGGACTTCTTCCGGATCTCCCCCAAAATGGAACCAGTTCTTCACATTTCCAACAAATCCTGAAAATGTCATCAAAGTCGGTCCATAACTTTTTGAGTTATGTTGCTGACAGACAGACAGACAGACAGACAGACAGCAAAAACACGACCTCCTTGGCGGAGGTAATAAAGAAATGATCTAAAAACCCAACTTAAAGGTTGAGAGCAGGCTGAATGTAAATGTACGGGGTCTGTAGACGCTAACCGTCTCATGCTGCGCTGCTTCTGTGTTTGTCGTTCTAAACAGCTTTCAAGTCGTTCCCTTTCTGTTGGCAAGTTTACAAGTGAGATTTGACATCAAACACCAACACGTGCTACGAGCAAATCCCTCTTTAGCCTCAGGTGGTCCTCATCCTTTACAGGTTGGTGTTCTGCTGTCTGCCCCCCCCTTCCCCCCCAAGGCTTCTTCATCTGGACCAAGAGAAACCTCCACTGATGGCTTTAGAGCCAGAACCTTTGTGTGAGCACGACATCCGTGTAGGTGAGTTCAGGCTTGAAAAAGGGGAATTCCCATGGATTTAGGACCCGCCCTCTCCTGAAAGTCAGTGCGAAGTGGCGGTCCCTTCTGTCTCTGTGCCCGTGGTAGCAGGCTGGAGGACGGCGCTCTCACAGCAGAACATCTGGGTTGGGGCAGAGCCGACACCCGGCAGATGAGAACAGAAAGTCGCCTGATGAATCCTGGCCCAACGCCGCCAGCGTCTGACCTCCCGCCGGCTGTGTGCTGGAGGCGCGCTGAAGCGCTGCGGACGCCGTGTTGTTCTCCGGGCCGTCACCCACGGCCGGCTCCTCCTTTAAAGTGAAAGACCCCTGCAGAGACCTTTCAATCACAGGTACACACACGGCTACCACACCGGCTTTTTATATGGATGGAGTGTGTCACAGAGATGAACTGAACTTATTTCCACTTCTCTTCCCCTGGATTCTCTTCCTAGGAGGGAAAAAGAGCAACAATGTGGGTTCATGTATTCACAGCCTAAGAGGAGTTCTTTTCACTTTCACTTTTCACTTTTTATTTATTTCTATGGCTCTTCCTCGTACAGCAAGTAATACAAAGTGCCTCACAAAGAATGAAAAACAACAAAGAGAGACAGAAGATCCAAAAACACAGGAATAAATAGGCCATAAAACTATAGAGTATAAAAGCACACGCACTCGTACACACAGATACACACACATACATACGGTACATACATACATACATACATACATACATACATACATACATACATACATACATACATACATACATACATACACACACACATACATACATACACAGACACACACATACACACATACATACACACATACATACATACATACACACACATACATACATACACACACACATACACACACACATACATACATACACACATACATACACACATACATACATACACACATACATACATACATACATACACACACATACATACATACATACATACATACATACATACATACATACATACATACATACATACATACATACATACATACATACATACACATACACACACATACATACACACATACATACATACATACATACATACATACATACATACATACATACATACATACATACATACATACACACACACACATACACACACACATACATACATACATACATACATACATACATACATACATACACACACACACACACACACACACACACACACACACACACACACATACATACAGACACTCAAACACACACCCCCGCGCACACAAGCAAGCTGAGGCATGGCCGGGCACCGAGACCTGAGGCGAGGGAGACGCCACCTTTGGGGGCCAACCAGGCCGGGGGAGGACACGGTCCATGACCACAGGGGGTACCGCCACAGAGAAGCACCCCGACCCGGGCGGACGAGAGACTCCGCACCTTTCCCTGCCTCTCTTTTTGAATATGAGTCCAAATGAAATATATATTAAACTTCATCAACTCACACTACGTTTAACTCTGGTGTGTGTGGCTGCACACTGTGTCCCCTCTTTTAGACAGTTGAGTTTAATTTAATGTTCATTTAATGTTTCATTTAATTTAATATGTAAATCGCTGGAATCAGCTGGGTTCTTTTACTGTCACGTATCTGCGGATTCAGATCGTCCCCACTTCACCTCCTTCGGTCACCACTGCACAGAGAGATGTTTGGGAACCTGCAGGGGGAAACCATCTTGACAAAGGCCCCGACTTCAACAGAAGTAACAGAAATGCTGCTCAGAGCAGCCCTGCACGTCTGTGGTCACTTGACCCCATGATGTGCATTAAATAAATGAGCTACAACATTTTCAAGAATGGAATAACGTTGTAGCAAGAAAAAGAATCTGCAGATTCATCTTTGTCGTCTTTAGTTAAAGCCAGCGAAGTGGTGCACCACTCTTGACAGGCCAAAGGCCGTTGTTCTGCATGGCACCAGTTCAATCCAGACATGACTTTAAAACAATGTTTCTGCGTGTTCACTATTCATTTATTTATTTATTTGACAAGGACAATGCAGTCAAACACAATTACAGGCTTGCAGCTGATGTGATGAATGTAGTTTACAGCTCGTGCTAATTTTCACCTCCAGTCCCCCGGGTGGGTTCTTCCACCACATTCCATTTGCTCAATTCAATTCAGTTTTATTTATATAGCCATCTCACCTGATTTACATGAACCGGCCTGAAACCTCCAGAGCGAAACTTAGGGTGACGGTGGCGAAGAAAAACTCCTGTTTAACAGGGAGAAACCTTGAGTAGAACCCAGGTCATATGGAGAGACCCATAAGGCCAGAAGAGGGGAGAGAGAAGAACAGGAGAGGCAGGATAAACAGACATCTGACATACACACACACACACACACACACACACACACACAACTATACGAGATATCACTGGTCTTATGTAACAGATTGACAATCCGGTTGGAGCCTTGTTCATCCAGACAGAGTTCAGGCTGGTGAGACCAGGACAGCAGATGTAGTTTACGGAGCTCCCCAGGTCAGATATAGAGCACTCCAGGACAGTGGTGGTCCGTAACAGGAAATACATTTTATGGGATTAGGGGTTAGAGCTTGGTGAAAGAAAAGAGAAAGTGGAGGACATGTCCTCAGTGCAGCATAAGTAAGGGTTGGTTAAGTCCAGCATGAACTATAAGCATTGATGAAAAGGAAAGTCTTACGCCTGACCTTAAAGCATTGCCTTGCGTCACAATTATTATTCTGTTGCAAAGTTTAGAGTGTAACTAGTTCCATTTTATATGATTCTTTCAGGTTGGAACTTAATAAGAAGTTTAAAGATGAGAGAAATAAAGAAGCTTCCATATTTGATCTCCTGTGATCAGATCAGATCCTAAATATCTCTGCAAGCTCCTGCTCCCCCATCACCCTAGTAAACTGACAGTTTACAACAACATATTGTTGAAGACAAATAGGTGTTCCCTTACCTGCATTGCCCATATTTTTCAATATAGGCTCAAACTTAACTGACTTCCAGCACCACTGCTGTCATCCCTCATTTGAAACAGTTTTCTAACTATCCCTCTTTTAATTTGGTGGTCCCTGCATATATAGGGTATTAGGATAATGCCATAGAAGAACTACTTTCAATATAAAAGTAACCATCCTTGGGGTAACCAGATTTAATCAGCCAATCAATTGATAGTCACTCAGAGGTTGACTTTCAAAATAAAAGTATGATACAGTGCACTTTAAATTTTCTAACAGTTTTGTCTAACGGATGCAACCACATCTGCATCTCATTTTAATCCAGTGTTTTCCTCATGTCTTCGTCAATATTCTCCCAGAAGTAGGATTCGAGCTCAAAGTGGTATGGGCAGGATTATTATTATTATTAACACTTCACTGGAGCTTCAAGCAATGTGTTCACTGGAGCTATAACCCGTGTCTCACCCTCCTCACCAGCTTGGAAAGATGACGAGCCATGGTGACCGTGATCAATGTCCACCACCTCTGCATCTTCTTGACCCCTGACAACCAGCCTTGAAATATCCCGTACATTTGGGAATCCTTTTTTAATAGTTCTCTCTCTCCTTTTTTTCTTTCCCGCTGCTGCCCTTGTAGCTTCTGTGCCCGGCTGGGTTTTTTTTTTTTTTGTCAGACGTGGAGGTAAATTGAATTGGTGAGCTTAATTGGATGAGGTGACCTGTGACTGCCCACTCAGTGCCGTTCTGTTTATTACCACCAATACAAGTCAATGGATTATTCCATTAAAGATTATTTAAATTCAAAAAAGTAATAATCTGACCAATCCAAGGGCCCCTCCTCACATCGGGCTGCTGCTTTAAACCAGATGTGGTTATGAGGCCCTTATTTTTGGAGCAATGTATGATTATTCAAAGCTGGAGCAAGAATCAAAGGCCTATGTAAGCCACGCTGCTTCCGGAACTGGATACAAATTCTACTTTTATTTGCCATGACCGGATAGGGTGATGAGCTGGGGAGCTGTGAACATATCGTGAATAGAAAAAAACAGGACAATCGATGAAATCTCAATATGGGCAGGACACAGGAATTTCAGGAGAATGACAAGTCTGACTTGCATTAATCTAATAGTGGTTGAAAAATTCTTCTGAAAAAGCTCCCTTACTGTTTAGACCTCCTACAGATCCTGTCCATTATGAAGTTTATGGTGTTTGTATTCAATCATTGTTAAATATAGAATTCATGTTGATCCTCTTTGTTCATTTTGTCTCAACAGATGAAATCCTAACTCATTGCTTGGTTATATCTTTAGTCAGGCCTGATCTTAATTTGTTGTTAAATATAAAACTAGATGTAGCATATTTGGTGATAAACTTTCTGACAAAAAAAAAAAAAGTACATGATTAACCAATCTTTCATCTTAGCACAATTTTCACACGTCACCAGTGTCGAAGCAAAAGAAACGCCAACCCTCGCTCTTTTCAGAGCTGAAGTGAAAAATAAACTTCTTCATTTCTGGGAAAAAAAAAAAAAAAGTGGATTTAACTGGTGCCAAGGAGAACAACGGCCTTTGGGCCGTAAAAATGGGATTCTCTGTCTGGCTGTCCTTTACTGAAGAAAACAAAGATGAATCTGCAGATTATTTTTCTTGCAACCGTGTTGTTCCATCCTTCTTGATGTTGTTATTCTCTAGTAGTTCATTTCGTTAATGCACATTATTTAAAAAAAGTGTCAATTAGACAGTTGAGTAACTACAGCTGCTCTGAGAAGTATCGCTTCTGGCTTTATTTCTTTGGCCTTTGCCAAAATATTTTTTCCCTGCAGGTTCCCAAACATCTTTCTGTGCAGTTGTTTACATATTAAATTAAATGAAACATTAAATGAACATTAAATTAAACTCAACTGTCTAAAAGAGGGGACACAGTGTGCAGCCACACACACCAGAGTTAAACGTAGTGTGAGTTGATGAAGTTTAATATATATTTCATTTGGACTCATATTCAAAAAGAGAGGCAGGGAAAGGTGCGGAGTCTCTCGTCCGCCCGGGTCGGGGTGCTTCTCTGTGGCGGTACCCCTGTGGTCATGGACCGTGTCCTCCCTCGGCCTGGTTGGCCCCCAAAGGTGGCGTCTCCCTCGCCTCAGGTCTCGGTGCCCGGCCATGCCTCAGCTTGCTTGTGTGCGCGGGGGTGTGTGTTTGAGTGTCTGTATGTGTGTGTGTGTGTCTGTGTGCATGTATGTATGTATGTATGTATGTATGTATGTATGTATGTATGTATGTATGTATGTATGTATGTATGTATGTATGTATGTATGTATGTATGTATGTATGTGTGTATGCATGTATGTGTGCATGCATGCATGTATGTGTATGTATGTATGTGTGTGTATGTATGTATGTATGTATGTATGTATGTATGTATGTGTGTGTATGTGTGTATGTATGTATGTATGTATGTATGTATGTATGTATGTATGTGTGTATGCATGTATGTATGTATGTATGTATGTATGTATGTATGTATGTTTGTATGTATGTGTGTGTGTATGTATGTATGTATGTATGTATGTATGTGTGTGTGTATGTATGTATGTATGTGTGTGTGTGTATGTGTGTGTGTGTGTATGCATGTATGTATGTATGTATGCATGTATGTATGTATGTATGTATGTATGTATGTGTGTGTGTGTGTATGCATCTATGTATGCATGCATGCATGTATGTGTGTGTATGTATGTATGTGTGTATGTATGTATGTATGTGTGTGTGTGTGTATGTATGTGTGTGTATCTGTGTGTACGAGTGCGTGTGCCTTTATACTCTATAGTTTTATGGCCTATTTATTCTTGTGTTTTTGGATCTTCTGTCTCTCTTTGTTGTTTTTCATTCTTTGTGAGGCACTTTGTATTACTTGCTGTACGAGGAAGAGCCATAGAAATAAATAAAAAGTGAAAAGAACTCCTCTTAGGCTGTGAATACATGAACCCACATTGTTGCTCTTTTTCCCTCCTAGGAAGAGAATCCAGGGGAAGAGAAGTGGAAATAAGTTCAGTTCATCTCTGTGACACACTCCATCCATATAAAAAGCCGGTGTGGTAGCAGTGTGTGTACCTGTGATTGAAAGGTCTCTGCAGGGGTCTTTCACTTTAAAGGAGGAGCCGGCCGTGGGTGACGGCCCGGAGAACAACACGGCGTCCGCAGCGCTTCAGCGCGCCTCCAGCACGCAGCCGGCGGGAGGTCAGACGCTGGCGGCGTTGGGCCAGGATTCATCAGGCGACTTTCTGTTCTCATCTGCCGGGTGTCGGCTCTGCTGCAACCCAGATGTTCTGCTGTGAGAGCGCCGTCCTCCAGCCTGCTACCACGGGCACAGAGACAGAAGGGACCGCCACTTCGCACTGACTTTCAGGAGAGGGCGGGTCCTAAATCCATGGGAATTCCCCTTTTTCAAGCCTGAACTCACCTACACGGATGTCGTGCTCACACAAAGGTTCTGGCTCTAAAGCCATCAGTGGAGGTTTCTCTTGGTCCAGATGAAGAAGCCTTGGGGGGGGGAAGGGGGGGGGGCAGACAGCAGAACACCAACCTGTAAAGGATGAGGACCACCTGAGGCTAAAGAGGGATTTGCTCGTAGCACGTGTTGGTGTTTGATGTCAAATCTCACTTGTAAACTTGCCAACAGAAAGGGAACGACTTGAAAGCTGTTTAGAACGACAAACACAGAAGCAGCGCAGCATGAGACGGTTAGCGTCTACAGACCCCGTACATTTACATTCAGCCTGCTCTCAACCTTTAAGTTGGGTTTTTAGATCATTTCTTTATTACCTCCGCCAAGGAGGTCGTGTTTTTGCTGTCTGTCTGTCTGTCTGTCTGTCTGTCAGCAACATAACTCAAAAAGTTATGGACCGACTTTGATGACATTTTGAGGATTTGTTGGAAAAGTGAAGAACTGGTTCCATTTTGGGGGAGATCCGGAAGAAGTCCTGGATTCTGGATCACTTTGAAACACCAACGTGGCGGAGGTCTGCACTCTCCGAGTGCTTCTTGTGATGTGCTGCGACAGGTCACAGGAGAAAACCTCCGGCGAAGCCGCGAAGTGGTCGCAACTGATTGAAAGCCCCTCCATGACCCACAAACCTGTGTCCAGACATTCGCAGCGCGTCAGAAAGCTGTCCAGCGTGAATCCCTCCAAACCGGACTCAGCGCAGCAGCTCTGCACGAGTTTAAGTCAAAGGAAGAGAAAGTGACCCGTGGTTTGTGCTGATCTGTTTCCGTCTGTTTGCTTGCTTGCGCTGCAGCCGGAGATGACGAAGGGAGAAAGGAGGAGGGCGGCCAGCTGCATTAAAAACCAAAAAGCTACCACAGCTACCACAGCCACTTCCCCAGCTAGGGCAAGTAAGAGGAAGAGATGTCAGCTTTGCCCTCAAAAGAAGGACTAAAACACACGCTGTGAGCTGCAAGTGTAACACACATCTGCAAAAGCTGTGCACTCGCATACTGCCCTACATGCGCTAATTAATTGAATAAGTTATGTTATTTTTCATATTTTTGTATCGTACGTTGTCTTAAATTGTTCACTGGAGGAAAAAAAAGGAAGAAACTGAGTCACTGGGACGATTAAAAATGCACTCAAAACCCCTTTTTGCACATTTTTTTCCCCTTTCTTAAGCTGTAGAAACACAAGTGAAGAGGGAAAACTCAGGTATTACCACATTTTGTGGTGAATGACAAGTTGCTTCTTCAAGCAAGATGAAATTTGGTGTTTAAAATTCAATTGAGCTGCTTGTATTTAGTGAAGGCGGGACATTTTGACCCGGAGGACACAGGGTGCATACAGAAAATGAGGACAACAGGAGGGTTGAAGACTTTCGCATCAGCTTTGAAACAATAGACATCATGAAGATTCTCATTGTGGCAATATATTTAAAAACATTTTGTCACCAGGGGAAATTGTTCCTTCACCAGTCAGATTTCTGTGGGTCCTCGTTTGCGTCATGTGAAAGAGAAAGTGAAAATATTGTGAGTTGATATGACACATATATGATGTTTGCGCACAATACACAACATGAAGATACTCGTCATCAAAACAGAGTTAAAAATCCTTTTGTCAACACGGACTGATGGAATAATCTTTCAGATAAAACATATAGATACATGTGCTCCTCAAATCAGTCTGTTCTGCTGCATGAGGAAGCAGCCAGAAAGCACGAGGAACGCTCACTCTCGCATCTTTCGGCAAACCCAGAAGCCAGTGGAGCCTCCAGTCCATCAGTGGATGCAAAGAAATATCAATATTGATAATATTACTGGGTGTCGGTGCCTCCAAAGTTCTTCAGGTTCTCCGCCCAAAGTGAAACCTCATGACTGAAAAGCAGAGAGTACTACTTTTAGTCTCCAAGAATGAAAAACGCCCTGCATTCATTACACCGAGCAATCAAAGCTACAGCGAAGTGAGTCCGTGGGGCCTATGAGCAAAACATACAACTATTTTTTAAAAAAAAAAAGCTTTGAAAAAAATAACAAACCAAAAACAAACAACACAATTATAACAGACACCCAAATTTAATGCAAATGAAAAGCAAAAAAAGTCAATGAAATCTCCCTAGTTGTGCTTTTTAACAAACAAAATACAGTTTCTGCCAAACTAGCGTCATGCAAAGTTCACGCGTTCATCAAAAAGTCTAAAAGGCTTTCACCTCAATCCAGATACAAAAACGCTCAACATGCTCCATCCCTCTTTTTTTTTTCTTAACTTCCCTCTTAACCGTCGAGTCGGAAGCTACGAATCGGAAACCAACTTCAGCGTTTTGTCGGCGGAGGGACAGAAACCCGAGCGGAGCGCCGGCTCGATGCTGCCCCGCAGCGGCCAGCGACGGAGAAGCACCTCAAACCCTCAAACCAGCGGTCAGCCTTCCTGTTAACCTACAGTAACCTCTCTCACCACCACCACCCCGCCGCACTTCGGCCTTTTACATTCAACAGAAAGGCAAAAAATGATGTATGTTGGTCTATTCTGCCCTGAATTACGCGACCGTGCAGGCTTTATTCCAGCCTATTGCCAGAGGCGTTGGTGGGTAGCGTCCACAGACCCGCATAGCAACAGAGGATTCCAATCGATCCAGGAAAAGTCGATCGCGGCCTCCATTCAACTCTGCTCCAGAAGCAGACACATCAGGACAGATGTGCAAACGTTAAAGCTGCAGTATTTTGAAACCCTTGCAATTGGAAGGTGGCAGATTCTTTGTTGTGAGCGCACATCCCTCCCACCCCCCCCTAAAAAAAAAAATAATTCAGGGTTCAGGGTTCATTTCTGGTTTCACTGAGGGCAAATAATGGTTTTGTGTTTCTTAAGACAGGGCTGCCTTTAAAAACTGAAAAGTAATTGATTTAAATTAGTTCTCAAATGAAAGCGTTTAATGGTCATTTGAGAACACCTTAATATTCGGGAAGACCAACAGCCTGGGGCCTGAGTGCGGCTTCACAAAGAGTAAAACTGCTTCATTAAAAGAAGAACAAACTGCATATATAAAGATGATCATATATGCACTGTGTGTTTACACATGCTCCGTTGAGACCAAGCTTGTAATTCCCTTGAAGAAAATGCTCTCCCTTCCGTGTGCTCTGAATGACTTCTGCTCACATTACCCGTTTGGACGGTTTGCAAGTAACAATCTGTGTTTCGCTTAAGGCCTCCTACGTGCTACGACCAAGGTTAATCTTAAGGACTGTGTAATTATTAATGCAGCGCTTTCTGGAGCAGGTAAGGCATTAAATCTTTTCTTATGGGCATAACTCGCAGCTGGCGCACACACTCAGAACTGTAAGCGGCATACCGCCAGCCAGAGACCTCTCGAGCGCGGAGGACAATGGATGACAGTCAGGGCAGGATTCTTCACCCTTTTCTGGGACTCTACCGGGATGCTTTTGGTTTATGACATTCCTTGGGAGGATCTGTTTCTGCGGCAACGCAGGTAAGAATTTGTCAAAGGAATGTCAGCCTTTCCATCAAAATAAGAGCGTTGATGCTGCAGTCGTGTCGGGCGTCAACACCGCTTACACTTTAATTCTCATGGAGCGCCTCCAGGCAGCCCGGGCAGCGCTCCTTGCTCATCTCGACATGTTAAAATAGTTGCTGGGCCCTCCAGAGACCACAAATGTGAAGGTTTTATTTCGGGGGTATTTATCTGAGCGCGTTGCCCAGCGTCACCTTTGACATAGAACGTCTCGCTGGCCGGATCCGAGACTTTAAAGTCAAAACGGGCTCGATGCACAAAATCAGGCGAATCGCCCCGAGCGAGGTGAGTCTTCTCCTGCTGTCGGCGAGACACAGCGACAGCCTCGGGCCCAATTGCTGACGAGTACAGGACGAGCGTCAGCTTGCCTGACAGGCACACGCCTCTGTAACCCGCTCTCCATTGGCTGGAGGACACACTGTCGGAGAGCGCCTTTTTGTTTTTGACATATCAACTTTCACGCTGTGAGTACATTTTTTTTTTTACTTTAGATGCCCGTTCCATTAAGAAGTAACTTTGTCTTATGTTTAGGTATCGGTCGGGGTTAACAGGAGCCTGAGATCCTCAATGGCTTCGATGCTGCGGGTCAGAAGAGTTTGTGCATGCGTGTGTGTGTGTGTGTGTGTGTGAGAGAGAGAGAGAGAGAGAGAGAGAGACAGGGGGGGCGTGCTTCCTCAGGTCTGTTTTCTTTTAAGTGTGAAAGGCAGCTCTTTTGAAGAGGGGGGAAAAAAAAAAATCTGTACTCAGGGCAAACTGAATATTTCTGACAATGTGTTTTTAACCAAGAGAAGGAATGCCCCAAAGTGTGGAAGAACAGCTCGTAAAGTAAGTGCGTGGGAGGACTTATTTGCATGTTGTGTTCATAGTCCTAAGCGCCCTTGGAATGTTTTGAAATAGCAACATGGAAACCTGAGTTTGTCTGAGCAGATAGGTTGATTGGTTCGTGAAAGAAGAGGAAAAGGCGACGCCGTAGCAGACGCTCCAGGGAAGCCGAAAAGTGAAACAGAAGAGAGGAACCTCTCAAAGTTATTTGTGCGTCTTCCCTCTGGTGTCAAGAGATTGGTGATGTTTCGGTTCTGAGACATGTGGGAATGAGGCTTATGTTCCCCAGCGTCTTCAACAGTTTTATGAGTAGATACATACGGAAATGCGTTTAATGTGCCTGTACGTACATATTTATATACGTATGTATTGAAGAAGTTGTACATTGGAGTGGTTAAGCTTCGCGTTTGCTATAAATATGACTTTTCAAGAAAACCTGTTGAACTGGATGGTGGAAGGTATATAGAGGTAATATATAGGCAAATATGTTAGAAGTGTTTGACTGCAACTGCAATTACTGCAATCATCTACACTATTGGAACATCACATTTACTCGTATCTTATTGGAAGAAACAAGAGTGAATTTAAGGCACAACTTTTGAATTAAAAGCAGTCTTAATACAATGTGTATTAATAAATAGAAATTGTTGTTTCTTTAATGAATAATAAATGAGTAATTATTAATATTATTGTGTATCTCTCTCTCTTTCTCTCTCTCTCTCTCTCTCTCTCTCTCTCTCTCTTTCTCTTTATATCTTTCTAGGGTGTTCTCACAACCAAGATGGCCACACATGAAAACATCACAACCAGTGTCTACAAATGTAAATTCCAAGAGGACTTTAAATACATTCTGCTCCCTGTCAGCTACGCCCTGGTGTTGGTCTTCGGCCTGGCCCTGAACGGGACGGCGTTGTACGTGATCGTGTTCCGCACCAAGACCTGGAAGCCCTCCACGATCTACATGTTCAACCTGACCATGTGCGACACCCTCTACATCCTCACGCTGCCCTTCCTCATCTATTACTACGCGGACGAGAACGACTGGCCCTTCACCGAACCCCTCTGCAAGATCATTCGCTTCCTGTTTTATGCCAATTTATATGGTACCGATCAAACACTGAGCCATACACCACAACAGCAAAGTAGTTTGATTATTCCTATGGCAAATATAACATAATATATTTTAACATAATATAATATAATATAATATAATATAAACATGAGATTTTCTTGTTAGGTCATTTTTCAAACCAGTAAAATGGTGCACGTCTCCAATCTGGACAGCTTAAATACAAACCCAAGTTAAAATTGTATATTTCGACAGTAAAACATTACACTACAACAATAAATATAGAGTAACCATATCACGAAGACAACATTGAACAAATGTTTAGTGACATGAGCGGTTTTAAAGTTACTGATAAATGTAGTACATGAATAAGTGCTGAAGGTGTATCTATCATGAGTAATAAGTGTAACTGTTGCAGGTTCCATTCTGTTCCTGTGCTGTATCACTCTGCATCGCTTCATTGGTGTCTGCTACCCGGTCCGTTCCCTCTACTGGCTCAGCCTTCGGAGGGCGAAGTTCATCTCCGTGGCAGTGTGGGCGGTCGTGTTATTGTGCCAGGGCCCGGTCCTCTACTTCTCACGAATCAAGTGATTTCAATTTATATTATGTCTTTTCGCCTTTTCTAAATTACCCTATGTTTTCAGGGTTAGGGTTCGGGGAATTATTTAGTTTGAAAAGTTTCCGCTGAATCGGGTCGCAGGGGTGGGCAGATCCAGTCCTCCAGGGCCACGATCCAGCCGGGATTTCTGTCCTACCAGTTCACCTGGGACCCTACTTTCCTAGGTGGAATCTACCTGGTAGGACAGAAGACCCGGCTGGTTTGCGGCCCCCGAGGAATGGATCCGCTACCCCTGCTCCACAGTATATTGCCGGAGTGGGCAGACCCAGTCCTCGAGGGCCCCGATCCAGCCGGGATTTCTGTAACACTAGACAGAAAGCGCTAAACCCAAGGAAAGTGGGATCCCCTGAACATGCTGTCTGCCTGGTAGAGCGGAAATCCTGGCTGGATTAGGGCCCTCAAGGACTGGATCTGCCCACTCCTCAAGTCAAGTCAAGTCAAGTTGAGCTTTATTGTCGTTGCAAACATATACAGCTGAAGCAGTAAATATCGAAACGAAACAACGTTTCTCCAGGACTTGGTGCTACACGCAACAACATAAGTGACAAGGGCGGGACGAGCTACATAACATTACAGACGGGCTACATAACATAACAATATTGGGAATAAAGTGACCGAAACACTGTGCTTTGGTGGACAATGTGCAAATATGACATGTAAGATTGAGGATGATGCAGATAAAGTGGTAAGGTGCTAAAGTGAGGAAGTGCATACTAAAGTGCATTCAAAAATTGAAAACGGGTTATTTGAAGACAGATGTTCAATGTGAACATTTAGACACTGAACCAGCAGCAGATTTGTCATATACATGGTAAACAATATACATTAGCAGCAGTGTGTTAGGCATTGGGGTGTTTGGGTGTGTGTGTGTGTGTCAGAGTGTTTCTTTTAAATCCTCTTGTTGAGGAGCCTGATGGCTTGTGGGTTAGGGGTTAGGGTTAGAGGAATTATTTCAAGTTAGAGAGCTTTCCACTGGTTTGTTTTAGGCTGCTGACGTCATTTATTTTAATTTCGCCAGGTATAGGAACTCCTCCAGGATCTGCTACGACACCACCAGCCCGGAGCTTTTCGACGACTTCTTGGTGTACAGCTCGGTCATCTCCGTCCTCATGTTCGCCCTGCCCTTCATGCTTGTCATGGTGTGCAACGGGCTCATGGTGCGGAAGCTCCTGGAATCCAGCTGGAGGCCCGAGGGGCGAGCCGGGGTGGAGAGGGGGACCCTGTCGGCCCACCGCTCCAAACAGAAATCGGTGAAGATGATCATCATCGTCCTGATAACCTTCATGCTCTGCTTCCTCCCTTTCCACCTCACCCGGAGTCTCTACTACTCTTTCAGATATTTAGAACAAGTTGATCCACAGCAGGTACGGCTAGGACAGATATTTACCAAAATTATAATCCAGATTCTGATTTCAAAGATTGTTGTATGACGAGTGTTTTGCTGTCCCTTTTAGATCACTTGCAGCATGCTAGAGGCTGTCAATGTGGCCTACAAGGTGACTCGGCCATTAGCCAGCGCCAACAGCTGTCTGGACCCCATCCTGTACTTCTTGGCTGGGCAGGACGTCCGCAGCAGCCTCCCCAAGAAGTCTAGGAAGACCGGTCAGGAATCAGGATGTAAAAGACAGTGCTTGACAACGCAGCTGTGATCGGCCGGGTTGTGCACGAGCTCCGAGAGGGCCGTGCAAATCCGAGCAGCGGAAATCAGGGCTTCCGGGGGGGGGGGTCGGACTCTCTTCGCGGAGGTGCGCGACATAAAACCACAGAGAAATGACTGCGCACAAGAGTCGGATTTGCATCCGTAACCAGTGGGAGCGCATGTTGAATTCAGAACTAACACAACGATCAAAGATTGTAAACTACAATGAAGGTCATGAATGTCATTTGCGTGTACATTTTTTACCCGTCATATTTGATCAAGTCAAACAAATTAAATCAATCAAATTTACATAGAGCCCAAAATTACAAACATTGTTTGCCTCAAAGTGCCAGACAGGCTCCGGCATGATAAAGGAACATTTTAAGTAGTTTTTTAAGTAGTAAAACTAGACTGGATAAACATCCAATCTAGTTTTAAACACTGACACTCTGTCTGCCTCCAAGATCCAGTCTGCAAGTTGGTTCCAGAGAACCAGGCCTGGTAGCTGAAGGGTCTGGTCCCTACACTATTTTTGGAAACTCAGAAAACTTCAAGTAAGCCTGATAGTGCAGCATTCTGGTTGGATAATAAGGAGTTATAAGTTCAGTTAAGTAAGAGGGTGCTAGACCATGAACTGCCTTGTGAGGAGGGTTTTAAATTTTAGAGGGAGCTAGTGTAGAGAAGGACTGGACTAATGTGGTCTCTTTTCCTGGTTCTAGTCAGCACCTGAGCAGCAGTGTTCTGGACCAGCATCTTTAATGTTTTAATTGGGCAGCCTGATGAAAGTGAATTACAGTAATCCAGCCTGGAAGAAATATGGACTAATCCTTCTGCACCGCTTTGAGAGAAAGTTCTAAATGCTGACCGAAGCCAAAGGCTGACCTTGAAATGTTTCAGGAGCTGGTTGATTTTGTCGGGCTCGCTTGATAAATATAAGTGTGTGTGGACCATCAGTATAACAATGGAAGTTTATTGAATGTTTCCTGGCTATACTACCAAAGAGGGGCATCAAGTGTACTTTTTTTGATTAATGATTTAATTGCAGCCAACTTATTGCTAATGGGAAGATCTCCCTAAGTAGAGTAGTTGGAATCGGGTCCAGGAGACAGGTTGTTGGTTTGGATGGTAGTAGTAGTGAAGAGAGGTCTGAGAGGTTAAAGGGAAAGGGAAGGAAAGACATGTTCAGCCATCAGCCCTGACTGTCCTTCTGAATGTATATTGGTTGAATATGTCACAAAATATGAAGAAGATAAAGGAGTTGCATTGTCATACACACACACACAGACGTACATGTATATAGGTACATGTACGTGTAAGTACGTACAAGCTTTGCTTGTGAACACACACATTAGGATTGAAACGGGTCTGTTCTGTTCAGTGTATCTCAATCGTGAATGACTGCATTAACATCACCGTCCACTAGCTGTCAGTGATGTCCAGAGGGAGAGGGATCGTCCCAACCATGAGCTCATGGAAAGCTGTCACATGAGCGTCTGAATACCTTTGTAAGCTGTGCTTGCTGGGGCTTTTAAATTGTTTTCACAATTGGTCTGACATTTGGGAAATATTAATAATGGTGTTCTCATTTTCTGGTTCTTTACCATCATACTTTTGTTTTAATGAAGGCTGCAATTAAATTGGTGACTTGTTTATGCTTTTGTTGAGATTTTTTTTTCTCATGCTGCCAATAAATAGGGGTGTCTTATATTCACTGAAAATAATTACGACTGGTTTTCAATGGTTTACTATGTGCCAACCTTCCAGGGGGGGATCTCCGTTGACACGTTAAAGACAACTATTTATAGTGTGTCTGTGTTTTTAATTCTTTAAAGATGTTTCAATAAAATTTATGGCGAAATTAAACCTCTTTCGTTTTCCACATTCTACTCTCAAAACAACAGTGGTGCGGCCATTAGCAGTCACTTCATAACAACTTTATATGGATTGCATGTTCTGGCCTTGCCCCTGAGGACTCTGGTTTCCTTCCAAAGTTAAGAGTTGCTCATTAGTTTACTGGAAAGTCTATATACACTCATTTTTATTTTGAGTGAGCGAACAAACTCCCTTCCTGTGTCTTGTGATAGTGATGCGAAGACCTTTAAATTCTTTTAATGGAGAGTCACTGTCAGAGCTGTGATACACAAAGAACTTGGACCTTCTGTCGTTCCACTTGTATGGATCCTGTTTGTGAAAGCCCACCGGAACACAGAGAACACAAAATAAAGCCTCACTGGTCCCCAGATCTTCACACAAAGATCACCTCGTGAAGGGCTCTCTGAGCTTCTCTGTTTTTGTGTGCTGGATTAAACGGGAGGTTTTAAGTATTTCTGACCAAGATTTTGTCAGCGTCCTTCATCAACCTTCACAAAAATCAAAACAAGTTGATGGGAGAGAGCACTGAGCCGGACCAGGGACGCTAAGATGAAGGTCCTATCACACAGTCACAGTCTTCCTCGCTGTCAGGAGTCGAGTTAAACAGAAGCCCGATGATAAGGGGAAGCGCTGGAAAAGGCAAGAAGGGCAAACACCTTTCAAAGAGAACATGTCTTTATTTCAACAGTAAAAACATTGTACAGGAAAATATAATTATAAATCAGCAATCTACCATTGATGGGATAGTCGGCGACCCCCGCACTTAAACACGTCTGCTTGTTCTACAGGGAGGAAGAACCGAATAAATAAATAAATAAATATCAAGTCTTCCAGAATGGTTGCCATATTCCTCGTAATAAAACGAGAGATGTGGGGACGCGGAGCAGCCGTGGAACCTGCCGTGTCGCTGTTATAGCCAGGAGCCCGAATGTGAAGTGAAGCCAGGCCGAGCTGCGCCGCCTCGAGGCGTCGCCAAAAAGGAAACGATGCTGTTTTTAGGGTGGAAGCGTGTCGCGGGGAAGACGCGGGTGGCGCAAGCGCTGGGGGGGACAGCGCGCGCTGCCGTGAACGAAAGCTTCTGCAGGATGAAGATATAAAATCCACGTGGTCTTGCTCCTCTCGACCCACCCTTATGTACATATTTACACCCATTTACAGGCTCTGTTCTACAAAAGTGAGAACTATGATTCCTTTGGACCCAGCGAAACCTTTTCAGCACCTAATTCATACGTGGGTGCGATGATGCAAAAACGGTATTGGAGACCACTTTAAAGTAAATATACCGAACCTGTTCACCTCATTTGACCTAATCTGAGTTTCAGGGTAATCTGTGATGGTTGGTGATTCAGATTAACTCTTACAAATACATAAGAACAGGAAACAATATACATAATCTAGATAATGCTATAATGTCTTGATTTAAACATTATAAGACCGAATCAACACTTAGTAACCAGAAAACCATGTCTTGTAGTTGGATCATTGCAAACGTGTGTGCATCGTTCACCATGTTTGTCTATTCTGCTCCACATCAAACACAAATAAACAACTTACAGTGCAGTTTTATGTTTCAAGTTACGCTGCCCCTGGAGTTGAACTCCTGACACGGTGCATCAGCTACTTTTGTTAACTGCAAATGTTATTTTGCGGAATAATAATGGTGACTTGCTCTTTGAATCACATGAAGCGCCAGAGCTCCGTCTCACAGCAGGTGGCCGTCGTGGTTTCTTTGCATCTGTGTGAAAGTACTCTTCCAATAAAACCGTCAAGTTGTTTGTGGATGAAGTGATCTTCAGCGAGGTAGCATAATTGGACGCCCCCCCTTCACCTGAAAGAGACAAACATCGGCGAGGTTTAGTGCATTATTTGTGCTTTATAGCCCGGTAATTCTGAGAACTGCCAGGATGACATAAGCGATGTAGCGTCAATTTGGTAAATCCGTTTATAATCGCATCTATAATTACCTCCTGATGCCTACCAGCGTGGAGCAGAAGGGTTTTCCTAGAAACAGGGAGTTCCGCTGCTCCTGGGATGGCGTCTTGTTGAGTTCAACGACGGGGGGCTTGTGCTCGGGGATCTGAGCGACTTGGAACCTGTCAGAATAAAAGAACTCAATCGATAAGGCAGTAGTGATGTTGCAGCCGTCAATATTACAGGAATGTGCCGTCCCAAAGGGTTCAATCCCTCAGGTTGGCCAATTACTGTACAGATGTGAAGGAAATGGAGAATCTATGGCTGAGGCCACCAACGATTCCCGGCCTCACCTGCCAACAGACAACACTGTCACCTCCCCCTCCTTCTTCTCCTTCGCATCAGCCCTTTCCTCTCTCGCCCATTCAGTATTTGGCACGGTAGCTCGCGTGTGGCGGGTGTCGACAAACGCTCCTTCCGCCGCGGCTCTCTTCTGGCGGTCGGCGGGGGCGTCCAGGGGGGGCAGGAGGAGGGGCTGCGCGGGCTTCAGGGGGTCTTTCAGGGAGTCCAGCGGCGGTATGAGCACGGGGGGCCACTTCCTCTGGGCACAGCGCGTGCAGCAGTTGCCGTGTTTGGGGGCCAGGCCGGAGAGACCGGAGATGGTGTGTAGGTGCGACTGGTGGGGGCACAGCCTGGGGAGGGTGCAGAACGGGACCAGGGGGGACAGCACCGGGAACCTTGGGGGAAGAAGAAGTTTAGTTTACTTGGGTTTTCCTACAAGAATCACATGAAAACAGAGAAGATATCACTTTCCGCAGCGGAAAAGCTGAACAAAAAGCCCATTGTTAAACAGGCTCTAAAGAACACGCTGAAATAGTTTGGGTCTAAACAATGCTTTTATCTTTACTGATGGTGACCCCGCTCTGTGCACTTCTGTTGTTTGACTTTCTAGTGTTCAACAGCAGAAATAAAAGGGGAATCGGGCTGTGCCCCTGTATTATACCAGCTCGTCAAAGACCTGTAGTAACCCCAGACGCTCCCCTACACGGGCAGAATGTCACAGCTTTCCAGATCCCCGTGTGTATGTCAGAGTGTTCTCGACTCTGAGAGGCATCACGTGGTCCCAAAAGGTCCCAACACCTCTTACTGATAAATATGTGGCGCTCACGTGCGAAAACGTGGCGGGAGCGGGCGCGCGCGTCCGCTTTCGATATCGCGGAGCGAGACGAACTCTGGGCAGCGACGCAGGTCAAAGGATGTGAGATCGGCCCGCGCTGCTGCAGGATGACTGCTTTAAAAAAAGGCGCTTTAGTGGACTTGTTAGGCGAGCTTTTGAAGACTTAACCGATTTTGGCAGCTGCTGCTGTATAACTGGCATCCCAACCTCGCCTCCACCTGTAAGTAGTGTGACACTGAACTGTGACAGACGGTGTCGTTGAGCCTCATTACGGAGAAGACGGGAGCTGCGCCTGACACACTGGCAGGTATCAGCTCCTTGCAAAGAATCCTGCTGGTCTGCAGCTGTGCTACTGTTTCCTTATACACTCTGGATAGAACACTTAAAATTGACCTGCACGTGAGATTTCTCTACATCGTATCAAAGGATCAAAAGAATAACAAGAATATGACTTGGAGCTCATTGGAGCTACCCAGCCAGCCATCAGCAGGAGGGTCCCCCCCACATGATCCTGGTCCTGCTCCAGGGTAAAGGGGAGGTTTTCCTTGTCAGTGTTGCTTGTTGGGGGTCTGGCCCTGGATGTCTGTAAGGCGCCTGAGGACAATTTTGATTGTAACAGACACTGAATAAATAAAGTGGAATTGAATTGAATTGATTTTTCAGAATATTTTCCCAGCGACGGCCACCAGGGGGCGATTTGTTACTGTTTGCAACTGCATTTTAAAAAAAGAGAAAAACAATAGGATGATGATGATGGTGTGTGTGTGTGTGTGCGCATGTGTGTCACATACTTGATTGATGAGCCTTTGTTCAAGGCCATCTGCTTGCTTTCATATTCCAGCAACAGTTCTTCAAGAGCAGCAGCATTTTCTGAAACACGTACAAGGATTCAGTATCAATCACTGACGTGAAAACACTTCATCATTTTTTTTTTTTTTCAGGCCCAAATCTGCAGGAGTGGAGAAATACAGTATTTTTGGCCTTCTGTGGTGACGCTGTGACTTTGCTGGCCACATACCTTTTTTTTCAGTGATAAGGCGAACCAGAACACTGATGGTGTCCTCATTCAGGTCGTCGGAAATGTATTGACAGTTACCTACAGCAAACACATGGGGACAGGTTCGGTTAAAGATTTTGAATATAATAAGAATTTAATCCATTAAACCACCATTTTTCACCTTTGCTGTGACAAATAAATGGCTTAAACTGTAGTTTTAGTTTCCTATCTACTAGCTTTATTGACAAACTAACAAATTAACAGTGGTAACAAGTCAGAACCATTGCGAGATACAGCCTACAGCCCAGTGGAACACTTTGAACGTAAAACCAGCATAGTTTGAGCGCAAAGCTCCGTTTTGTGGCCTTTAGTCCCAGCTGTCAGACAGACACAGCGCAGTTCACACAGTGCATGTCACTGCTAGGATATTCTGTCCCACTGCCCGACGGGAGAGAGCGATAAGGACCGCTGTGGATGACTGAACAGCAAAGAATAGATATGCGTCTCCATGGCAATCCCCGGCGGTACCCATAATGCACAGTGTAGTGAGACAGCAGAGGTGACAAGAGGGGGCGGACTTGCTCACTCAGCAATCACGTCCCATTCATCAGCACTGTTGGAGACCCACAGAGCTGTGTGTGTTGGCGTATAGATGTGCGTTATTGTCTGTCTTTGCGTAATCAGAGTCACGCTCCTGCGTCTTCCGCAACCACGCCTCTGCCTCATCGGTGGCTGTCGTGGCCGCGCGAGAACACTGTCGCCCATTTGTGTGACACGGTGACACGTCCCCGCTATTCTCCACATTCCTTTGATAAGTTGGGACCATTCGGGCTTCAGAGCGATGGCTGGGAACTGTAGCGTCTTAATGTAAAGCCGTCAAGGCTGAAATGAGTCAAACGTTCCCTTGCATGTTCAGAGTTATATAAGTGTCCCCTGAAAATGAGCTGGAGGAGAAGCTCTTAGCTGGGTCGACATAAGTCATCCCATCCAAGAGAAGGGCCTGTTTCAGGGGAACAGCAGCTTAATAGGGGCGGAGCTTCTTCCCCTTTCTATTGAGATCTTAAAAGTTCATGATAAATAGCTCAAAGTAAACTCAGAATTGCAGTATAACATAAAAATACATCATTATATGAAGAAAACTGCTTTAGTTACCTGTCCTCCAATATTTTTTTTAACCCTTATGTATGTATGTATGTATATATATATATATATATATATATATATAAGATCAGCGCATAAGATCTATATATATATATATATGATACAGGCTATATTGAGTTGCTGCCATCATACATTTTGCATCTATACAGTGACATCATTGGAATTTCTGCTCAAAGGCTTGAATAGAGTTCCCTATTTAGTCTATTAACAGTTGCTACCCAAGACCTCGGAGAAGTATTTATGGCATTAACAACCCGCTACACTCTTTTTATTGGGGATAAATCAAGTTGCAGCTTGCCCGTGGTGCCCAGTTGGCCTGTAAACTGTTTTACATCAGTTCCTTTTTTTAGCAACGCTCGGCTTTGTTTACTCTTTAGCGCTGAGAGAAACCTATATAAAACTCAGCAACGATACTATATGGTCACCCGCCTCCTACCTGCTTTACAACCCGTATATGTCACCATCATGTGAAGCACACACAGTGACAGTCAAAAGTATGCTAGATGCAGGGGCCCAAAAACATTAACAGCCAGTTCAGCCGGGAAGCAAAGGCCACCAAGTTTGATTGGTTGTCAATCAACCAATCAAATGTTTAAATGGAATACTTACATGGAAATATAACCTCTAGCAGGTCACAAGACACAATTTAGGTTTCTTAGATGGATAAATATGTAATAACAAAGACAGAAATTCAAAAAGTAGGTCAGTTTTCAAAAGATAAAGAATGTGTCCTGAATCTAGAGACAAAAGGACCAGGTACTTGTCCTGGCTGAGACAAGAGACTGAGACAGTTGCGTGACACAGATCATTGAAAGGACTGCTCTTCAATTATTTTAGTGGCAGGCTGATCATGAATGAAAACAATTGAAAATAGAACTAAAATGCAAATAATTTGCTTTTGGCTGAGACCGTGAAAAGAAAGTCACGTTGAAAGAACCGAGCGAACCCTCTGACTTTGCGCCCTTGACCGACCGTAAATCAGAGCATTCTGCAGCCGTTGACGGCCGATGTGGCTGGAGGGTTTCACCTGCTATACAAACCTGAGAATGCTACAGTACACCAGGAACAATAGGGATTGACAGGAGACGGGGGTGTACTTTGACACTGTATGCGCAACAAAGGAGGTCTACATGGACAAAGCATAAAGTGTGTGTGTGTGTGTGTGTGAGTGTCATCCATATGGCCAACTTGTGCAAAATGAAGGTAAAGAAGGAAAAAGTTTTATATATGTATCAACTATTGACAGACTGCAGCTATATGGAGCATCCTACAAACAATTGGAACTCTTCAGCATTACAAAGGACAGAAATAAGAGCACTCTGGGTCTGGTAACGTAACACTTGTTTTATTGTTTGCTTCTCTCTGTCACTCTATCCCTGGCCCTCTGAACTCTCTTTACTTATAGATTTATAGCACTGTTTTGGTTAATACCTCCTTCCCAGCCCTCTGAATCTTCCTCCGTCCTCCCACGATTTGCTCTGTTTACCCGCGTCAGCCGATCAGTGACGTCAGTGGTGGCGAGTTGATGGGAGTGCTCTTTACAACCCATTTCCAGTTAGGAAATTCATAAGAATAACAAAGAAGCTCTTAGGGGGAAAAACCCTATGTGATATTTGCCCTGCGAGAACAGTTCAAAAGTATGTACGTGTGTAAGTAACCGGATTAGCAAATGTCAAACTCATTTTAGTTCCCATTATGTTCAATTATTTTCATTAAATAAAGCAAGGATACTTTAACAGCTTTGTTCCACTTTAGTTTTAATTAGTGTTATGTGACACTTTATACTGTAAAAGTTCTGGAATCACTTCATCTTACCTTCTTTTTGCGGCATGGCGGTTTCTTCATCACCTCCCTCTTTGTCAGCGGAGCAACGGTAACCCTTTTTCTTAAGGATGTTGCAGATGAGGATGCCCAGCAGGCCCATGATGCAGAACACGGGCACCAAAGCGAACACAGCGTACTCTGCGGTCTTCTCCTCGGCAGTGCGTACGACCGTACCGTTCACCGGTGCTCCGGCGCCGCCGGACGGCCCGTTGCCCACGGTGCGAATCCGCCTCTTCGAAGCCACTGAGACGGGAAAAGCAAAGTAAATGGATTGAAGGAGAAACATCTCGAATGCCTGGTGCGATGCAGGAAGGAAGGCCGCGCTCACTTCTTTTGCAGGGACTTTGAGCGGGAAATTCTCGTGTGGCAGCAGAACGAAACCTGAAAATGGAAAAGATAATAAATAACGAAGAAGAGAAACTGAGACGCCGACAGAGGATAAAACAATGCGGGATTCAATCTGCGTGATACGGCGTGTGGTGTTTTCCATTGAAACTTGATTACCCAGGAAGACAGTCCCCACAGATGCTATCACCAGAGGCCGTTCCGGGTGTCGCCACAGCACGCCCGAGGCTCTTGCATGAAGTGTGTGGACGGCAAAGATCGGCATCAAATGTATCAGAAAAGCTTCCTGCTGGGCATGACTGGCACCGCACCTTCTCCAGTGGACTCTGGATTTGCCAACATGCCTGTTTAGAGGAAAGAAAAGCATTAAAATGACCACCTAGACTGCAACATACTAGTCTTTAAGTAGGGGGGGGGCACCAATTCTGATGACTCAATTAATTGCAAAAAATGGGATGAAATACAATAGAACAGGATAAAAATTAACACATTCAAATTACATTCCAAACAAGTTACCATTTAAATCTAAAGTATGTTGCAGCGAGCACAGAAACCACCGAGGCTCTTAGTAGCACCAGTCCAGGTCCAAGTACGAACAAGAACCTAAACTCGATCAAATGAATTACTTAAATGGCTTACTTAAAGTACCGTACTTGAAATAGAACAATGAGACATGGAAAGACCTTGAGCTTAGAATATTTATTCTCAGTCTATTATTTGATTCAATCATCCCCTGAAATCCATTTAAATAAAAAGTTCATTTTGGGGCAAATATTAAGTAATTAAATTGTTATTAATCAAAATTGATTAAGATTAAAAATAATTATTTTTTTAATCAAGTCCCACCCCAAGTTTTAACATAAATTGTGATACATATACAGTGTAACAATCAATATGAGTTATTATTATAAAGTTCATTTTATTTCTGCTTATGTTCTCACCTTGGAAGGCTCCTGTCCAGCAGGGCACTGCAGACACACACAACCATCCTCCCACCGACACTGCACCGCTGCAGTCCCGCCACAGCCAAACACCTTCAGGACAGAAAGAGAGAAGGAGAAGTGTTCAGAGTCCATAACTCTGTCCCGACGGGAACGCCGAATCAGACGCCCACATTTACCGTGAGAAGGACAAGAGCTGAGCAGCAAAGGTGGTTCTTCATCATCTTCAATGTATTCTTCTATGTACATATGATCTGTAAAAGGAAAGGAGATAAATAAACACCATTTCAAGGCTGGATCAGTGAGGTCAGTATTGCATTGGGTTAACAGGAACATAATTCTCGAATCACTGGGTTCGTTTCTTACCGACAAGACAATAAAGCAACTATCAGAACCCCGAAGACACCTAAGCACAGCAACTGTCAATAACAGATGTTTAATAGCCAGAGGGAGTGAAGGAAGCCTTTCCTGTGGTTCGTTATGTGCCACCGATCCTCACGTGCACAAATAAACCAATCAGTCATGAGGCATCATATTCTTTATCAAACCCTTGTGACCACATTTAATAATAATGCCGTTGTATCCTCTTACAGTATAACAACCATCTGACACAGTTTTACAGTCTTGGGCATTTGACATTCACAAAAAATCAAACTCATATTGAAAAATAGATGTAAATAATATTTAAGCTGTGCCTATTCTAATCTTCAAAGTTCCTGTCTGCTTTAAGTGCATTCCAAAATAAAGTGAAGAAAACCCCAAATCTTAAGCATGTGGTGACATAAAAAGATGAACCAAGCTTCAATTTATGGCCCACAAGTGTAGGATTAAGTAAAAAACTAAATCACGCGAAGAATGCCAAAATACCCTGGCTGTTACTGACAAGGTTACCATAGCAACTCAGTGAATATGCTATGGGTGCAGCGATAAATGCTCAATCATAAACAGACTCTTTTCAGCCTGTCTAAAACAGCAAAACTTATAACATTTAAAACACATTTGATGCTATCCAGACATAAAAAAACAAACACTCACTTCACCAATAAAGTTAAAGTTACAATTCTATGATTTAAAATGGATATAAAATATCAAACTTGCATTAAAATCTATCACAAAATAAGAAAAGTGACAGAAAACTCACATCAGTCTTTAGGCATCACAAGTTAAATCGCTGTACCTGCCTGTGTCTTCTTATACCCTTATTGTTGCCATGGACACACCCCAAAGTCATTACCACGCACCCGTTCAATCACAGCTGGAACTGCACAGCCCACCCCCCCCCCAAAAGTCCCAACCACATCAGCAGGTCTGTTGATTTCGAGAGAAGCGTCCCTTCCCGTGCTGAGAAAGTGCACCTCTGCCTTAAGCTGGTCCGATTCTTGACAAACCCTTTTGGATTAGGCGCCAAGTGTCATCATCACAAATCGCTGCAAACACGGCTGTTTTCGTGAGCTCATCGAACGATGTGCGGTTCTCACAAGACACTTCGCAAGCACGCCGCAAAGGCAACACAATGAGGACGCGCTAATGTTGGTCTGTGATAATTAGATACAGCAAAATAAACACTAACATTTCACGGTAATTATAGTCAAAACTGAAAATGATGATACAGGCGACGCCCACCCATCACAGCATCCACACTGTTACAGTACGTCCATTTTATTTTAACCTTTAAATGACTTTTGCTCAGATGTTAGAACTGCATAACTTGACACAAAATTGTGTGATTCGTGTATGTGCATAATAAGAGTTTAACGTTGGCTGAGGTTAGGATGAGATTAAAGAGAGATCCTAATGAAGGAGAACACAGAGCTGAGTGTTTTGCATCGTTTGGATGATCAGCAAGGGCCAAAAACACCCAAACAAGATTGAAGAACACCTAAAAGGGGCAATGACACCATGATGTTTGCTGCGCCCTGACACGGCAATTACCCGAAACTACGCGCTCTGTTGTTTGACATGCTCCAAGCGCAGGTGGCACCCACATCCGATGACCTCGACTGTTGTGCTCTAGGAACTAAAAATAGCGGCGGTTAACGATGTGATGTTGAGCGGGACCAAAAACATGGATATTAGTCATTTCTGCGGCCGCTTCCGTGTTTGCGGAGCGTATTTAAAGTTCTCCAAAGCTTTTTCTTGGCGCCTTGATGTCATCGTGGGTAGGGAAGGAAGGAAGGAAAGAAGGAAGGAAGGCAGGCAGGTAGACAGGAAGGAAGGAAGGAAGGCAGGCAGACAGGAAGGAAGGAAGGAAGGAAGGCAGGCAGGCAGACAGGAAGGAAGGAAGACAGGCAGACAGGAAGGAAGGAAGGCAGGCAGACAGGAAGGAAGGAAGGAAAGCAGGCAGAAAGGAAGGAAGGAAGGAAGGCAAGCAGACAGGAAGGAAGGAAGGACAGAACAAGTTTCTTCAAAAATGCAGTTTTGATGATGCAGGAAAGGAAGGAAGGAAGGAAGGAAGCAAGGAAGGCAAGCAGACAGGCAGGAAGGAAGGAACGAACGAAGGAAAAAAGAGGAAATGTGAAACCTGGCTAACTCTAACGGTTGAAAAATATCCCTTTGTCGTCACAAAACAGCTCAACACAACTGGATCTCCTTTGTGTGTGTCAGAACATACAGACAAGGGATCATAAGACACACAAGCTCGTCAAATGAGCCCGACCACAGAGGCGTGCGCACGGCCATAAACGCTACCTGCGAAGCCGATAAAGCACGTCCAGCCTGGGGGGGGAACAAACCGTTTGGATGCACGTGAAAATTATCTGATGGCCTGCGGAGAGAGACTACACAAGACACAAGCGAGGCCCCGATGAAAAGGCCTTAAGGTAATTATACTCCATTTGTCATTATACCAGCCCTGGGCCAGGAGATAATGTGCACGTGTATGAAACCGATGTGATCGGGACAACCATACCCGCTCTTTGACGACGTGGAGGTGCCCATTATCGCTAAAGGAAGGAGCGAGCCGCGCCAGTCGCCGAGGGCCTCTCCGGCGTTTGAGCCGAGATGCTGGGGCATCCGATAGCTGGACGAGGATGAGGACGAGTTCCTCTGGTTGCCTCTGTCATTCCAGCCCTTTTGCCCTTATCTGCCCTCAGCCAAAAGGCCGGCGGGCCTCTCTTGCGTCCCACTGCACCTTGTCGGCTCCACATCGGGAGAAACGAGGCGAGCGACCATTTAGAGACGATATCTGCCCCGTTTTCTTTTTTTCTAAAATGAAGACTTTGGTGACAAAAGAGTCCCGCTGGAAAATAGGCCTGGGTAAAATAACAGCATTCACCAGCCCGCATGACTGCAACGGGCTCCATAAGGATGGGTGTGGCTGCAAATAGACTCCATATGTCCCGACGGCCTCAGAGCTCGTCTGGAACACGTGTCGCTTCCATGAGGCCTGGACACGCTTATGCTACCGAAGCCGTGTTGACGCTGCAAAAGGTGTGGAACACGTTATTTTATTTGTCCAACACATACATGAGGATTCGTGTAATTGCTGCTTTGGTCAGCGAGCTCCAGTGTTTCACAAACAGGACAAAGAGAAAAGAAAACATGTTTTCTGGACACTCACTTATTGATGTTCAGGGATTTGTCCAAGTCACCGTTGATTTAGAATAAAATTGAGTGCATTCATTTAAGTATAGATTCCAGACTTCAGATATTTTTGCTGTATCTTCTTTGTTCCCAACTTTAAATGAAACAACTAAAACAAAGACAGTGATACGTTTGGCTTTACATTTTAAACTTTTATTTTGGGAAACAATGAATAAAACACAGAATTTTAGTGTTTTGGATTTACTTGCCCCCGTTGCTTTCTTCCTTTGTACTAATCTGACCAAACATCATCCGGGAAGGTTTCCATGATTTTAACAACTTCTTTTTATTAAACTAAACTAAACCACTACAGAACTGTGTAACTATCTAACCCCACGTACAAAAGTATTCTCACAACTCCTAATTTAGCCCCAAAGCACAGACTTGCGCAGTATTTATGGACCTAAATATAACCACGCACCAACATCTCAGTACGACTGCAGCTGCATAAGCAGGGGTTTCATTTATTGCTTTCCTACAGACATTACTCACCAGCTGTTTTGAAACAATTCACAATTCACGTGAGGGATAGTGCGGATCCACTGTGGACACGACACACGGTCACTTGTTCCTCATGCTGAATGTGGGCGGCCTGTATGACTTTTGAGAAGCTCACAATAAGCCCCTGCATGTTCAGACAGCAGACTGGATTCCTTTAGAGTGAACTGAATCTTTTTCTTTTATTTATATTTGAATGTTGTGCCGCAGGGACAGATGGAAGACACATGAGGTGTGTGTGTGTGTGTTGTGTGGGGGGGGGGTTAAGCATAAACCAACTTTCAAGTAACCATCTGAGACACAAATCACAGTAAACACACACAAAGCTGTGGGGGAATTTCCTACAGTTGGTTGATGTAGCAGCATTTCAACAAATCATTTCAAAATGTCAACGTGCTTAAAATGTTAACATACTTAATTATACAAACATGTAAGTGTTGAGAGTCATATCAGCAAATGAGTACATGTAAACTGGGTTTCAATCGCGGTGTAGATTAATATTATATTGGAAGCATGGTTTGTTTCCAGGCAAGAACAGTGAAACACGTTCTATGTCCGAGTTAACGTATTTTGAACTTCCTTGGCTCTTTGACTTGTTATGCTTCTTTCAAGAGAGAGTTCATGGGAAAATTCGAGTCACACGCGTTCATTGTAAACCTCAGCTTCGAACATCCAGGAAATGACCCTTTTCCAACCATATTTCAGAATTCAGTGGCAGGAAGCGACTTCAGCATGACTTGCAGTTTCTGAAGCAAAGGGCCCCGTTTATTGCAGATTTTTCTGCAATGGAACGTTTAAGAATTTTCCTTTGATCCGACAGGCTGTGGACGGTAAGATAGGAGTGAAAACCAGTAACAAATGTGGTGTAATGTCCATCCACATCCACAGGGGGCACTGAAGACTTTAAAATGACATGACTATGGTTCCTGAAAGTCCTAATAACTTTGTGTACAGAATACATTTTATCCACCTGATATATTTACTTGTATGAAAGTAGATGTTCATTTAGTGCATTGGTTTTAATATTCTTTTCTTTCAATTAAATCTGATTTTCTTTAAAGGACTGGTCCTAGTGTGTGTCTACGTGTGTGTGCGTGTGCGTGTGTGTGCGCGCGCGCACGAGCCTCTTATTGATACAGGCGTGCAGGAATTTGGTGTCGGACAATAGAAGCCCTTGGACAAAAACGACAGACTCATCTTGGCTCCTGTGAGTTTATTTAGGGTGCCTGATTCTGTTGCACAGCCTTGTGGCCTCCTGACGCAGCTTTACAGTAGTTGGCAGCGCAACACGGCGATAAGACACAACCTCGCACCAGCAGACACACAAAAACCTGCCCGAAGCAACCGCTGTATATTAATATTTAACCCTGCTGAAGTCAAATATCGGATAAAAGCTCAACGGGCCTTGGTGTGTCCCTCTTATATCATGTCCTCTGTGTAATAATATACACTGGATTCAGCGTATAGGCCTATGCATCCCGTGCAGGAGCTCATTAAAAAGAGAAGAGGAAGATCACACTACCAGTGACCTCATCCCAGTATCCACACCAGTGTGCCAAGGGTTCGCTGACTCTGTCATGAGCACACATGAGACTCATTGTCATGACACGTCTATTAAATTAGACAAAGAGCAACTGGACAATGTCGACAACAGCAAAACCAGAATGATCCACTCCACACAAAGAAACATGATAGGGGACCTACCTATCTATCTATCTATCTATCTATCTATCTATCTATCTATCTATCTATCTATCTATCGCTCTCTCTGTCTAAATAAATAAATGAACTAATAATAACTAAATCATGTAATTCTGATATCAAATACAATTGGTATATTTTCCCAAATGAATGAACATGAACAATGATATTCACAACTAGTGTGAATAACAGAAAGTGAAAAACACAAAAAAGTGAATAATATTGATGTGTTTTCTTTGGAAAGTGATTAATTATAACAGAAAAGGACCTTGACTGGTTCGAATATAGTTTAGAGGTTTAAGAATCTATGCCAAAAAAAAAAAACAAAAAAAAAAATGATTGTAAAGTTGCTCATTTCAGCAAGCGCACCGCTGAACGCAACATCCGTGTCTTTTCTCCTGTTAAACCCGCAACACAGAGGTCAGACACAGTCTCGATGCCAGCCGACGCTTGTGCGTAAAAGTGGGGACTGGTCGTCGACCAGCATGGAAACTAAACTACCGACTCCAGCAACCATTCACTGTTCCTCCAACGGCGAGGGAGGGATAAAAAGTAATCTATCTTACCGGTTTGGTGGTTATATGGACTTGAAATCAGTGTTCAGGGACGAGCATCATCAGCTGTTGCGGACTGAGTTGGTGGAATTAAAAAATAATCGCTTGAGGCCGGAGAGAAAACCACAAAGCCTGCGGCGCGGAACCCCTCTCTGTCTGACTCGTCAGTGTGTGAAAAAGGAGAGACATAAACAGTGAGCTGGCTCAGTGAGCTCAGTGTGCGTCACCGCTGCAAGCTGAGACTTTCGCCAGCGTGCGCGCATATGCGCATGTGTGTGAGAGCGGCTTTCCAGATACGAGGGGGTCATGATGACTTGAGGACTTCCTCCATTCTCCGGCTTTATGCATTGCAGGCGTAAGTATTAAATACATGAGAAACTCTGAGCTTATAGTCGACTCTGACTTATGCTGGTTTAGTAACATTGCTCAAACTGTGTCCCATAAGCATTCTTATTATAACTATATAGATTGGCTATATAGATAACTTTCTTATCATTCTTATTTAGATAGAACTTTATTAAATACTATGAATATACTGTATCAGAATGTCTGTGAAGGTTCTCAGTCATCCAGGTCGTGGTAATTCTCTTAGTTGAGTAAAAGCAACTGGACTGGTTGAGTGTTACAAAGACGTTTCGCCTCTCATCCAAGAGGCTTCATCGGTTCTAACCGACTGTTGGGAGTCCCAGATACTTGTGTCACTAACTCAACCAGTCCAGTTGCTTTTATTCAACTAAGAGAATCGCTGTATCAGAATAAAAGTGAAGGTATATAAAAGACAAATTGAATAATATAAAACTATGGCTACTTTCATAGTTAGGAGAAAACCCAACACCGTCCCCAGTGGCGTGCACAGACTTTTTGAAGGGCAGCATGCCCCTGCCACTGAAGAGGGCACTTCAGTGTGCATTTTAGCTCCTAATAGGACACTTTTGACTCCCAAAAGGGCTCTTTAACATGCGTTTTGGTTCTCAAGAGGGAACTTTAACGAGCATTTTCGGCTCCCAAGAGGGCATTTTACAGGTTTTTTCAACAATTGGGCCGGGGCCGGGGGGGTCATAAAGCCAAACGTAGCCCTGCTTTTTTCTGTGTGTTGAGACTGTGGAAGAACGAGCGCAGCCAGGTACCAGTGAACTTGTTTAATTACAGAAAGTTACACAGTGACAGAAGAACAACAGCTGCATACAGTACAGGAACTCTGACAGGCCGGAGCCACGAAACCTCAGCAATATTAACGACGAACCTTCCGTATTTTTCTGTCCCGTCTCTAAGAAAATGAGAGTTATGCTCAGGAGGGAAGTTTTTTTTACACACCCAGAGATCTTACTTTGGGACAATCTATGACAGGTATAATTTAAATGTCACCGAGAAGCACACATCAGAGAGGAAGAAGGGGAATATAAACAAGAACAAACCTTACACAAATGATATAAAAATATGCCATTGGATTCATATCAACAATTTAGGACTGTGAGTGAAATATATACAGACAAAGGCAATATATACCAATATTTACAACAATTCTTTCACATGTGGGCATGAGGAGGTTACACGTTGCTGAGTGTTACAGTGATGATAGGAGTTTGATGTGATGGTGAACAATTAAGTGTAAACTGTGTGCATTGTGTGTGCATGCTTTATTTGTTTTTTTAAAAAAAAGCAATAAATGTGCTGGTTTTAAATCATATAGCAGAACTGGAGGAATGTGACAAATTAGTGATTTATAGTCGCGTGACTAGTGACAGAAAGTGTATATTTTAAGGCAAAGTGATTTCTTTTGAAAAAAAATCAACGCTGAAGATTACTGACAACCTGCGGATTTACGGTTTCATCCAGCAACTCTCAGGACACAGAGATGCTCAAAAGCAATAAAAAAAACAAAACAAAAAAAACCCATTATGGAGTAGCAACAAATACCACTACCAAACTCACAGTTTTGTTTTTTCTTTTTTTTTTTAAGTGGAGGTTCTACCAGAGACACGTTCCTCTGAACACCTCTTGCACATGATGTACATTTTTGCAGGGAGCTCTCAAATCTTTCTTCAGCCAGTGTTGATGTCATGATTAATTTAGCATTTAATTGCACTGGGAGAACAAATAACTGCAGTGAATTACAGGCCTGGGAGATAGAAGCCATTCTCATCTGAATCTACCTGAAGCTGAAGTGGGTGTGGGGGGTTTAGCTGGGAACAAAAGTCATGTGCAAAGAGCAAAAATCATGCATCATCATTTCTGCAGCTTTGCGTCGTAATCTCGGGTTAAGCCAACAACCTTGACAATCGAGCCCGAGGCTAGTAAGCCAAGGCAATGGTAACAATTTCAACAGTTTACACTCACCAAGGCAAAGAAGTCACTACTACTGTATGTTGGCGTAAACCACTCCTCTTAAGTGTTAGCTGCTGGCTTAAACGAGAGTTTCTGTCTTTGAGAAGAGGGAAATGACAAGCAAAGTGCCCAGATGGCTGGCGAAGTGCAGCGAGGGTTTTCTAGGCTGAGAGGGATCAGCGACGGTCACCGCTTAACCTTAAAATGCTGTAGCCAGCGGGTGTGTTTACGCGCGTAAGCCAAAGTCACCCTTTGCGTCTCGAGACATCTGCCGCGGGATAAGGGCTTTAGCTCTCAGCCCCCTGAAGGCACGTGCAGGTGCTCAGTGCTTGTCCATCTGACATCTTTAGCGCTCCGTGCACTCCTGTCTCACAATCAGTCACCGTGGTCGCCGTCTGACCTACGCCCTTGCATCCGCTCCACTAAATCAAACCAGAGCCTCCTTCGTGGGTTCACCAAAGAAGAAAACTAAAAGTGAAAGCTACATCTATAAATTAAGTGCTGTAAAATAAGGCGCTAAAATTTGAAACTATAAATACTGTACAGAACTACGGTGATCCGCTACCTACAACTTAGCATTATCTAAAAGAAGTGGACTATGAACATCAAGACTGACACCCGATTTCCACTCAACAAACCGAAATGTCGATGGCAGAAAAAAAAATAATCTTTTTCAGATCCTTTAATGTCAAAATACTAACAAATACAAATGGCTTTGGTACGCTCACTTAAGATAAACTGTGTCCACTCTAGTGCTCTTCTACTTACTACCAGTAGAGGGGGTCTTTTCTGAACTAACAGGAAAACGTATAGATTTGACAAAAAGCAAGTTGGATTTTAAGAGTTTCAAAAAGTAAAGGCATGTGCTTGTATGTCTATGTCCATTTTGCAATTCCTGTTAGCTCCTCTTGCCACTTATTGCACTTCTTATTCACTCTCCCTTTTCAGAAGATTTCAGACAAGCGTGGTGGGATCGGATCTGCCACGGGGGGGGGTCAAGCCCGTTCAAATGGAGTTCAAATCTGCACCTTTTTCCTGAACACCACCAGAAAAAAATCTATTTGAATGTACATCCGAAAGTATATTTACTCCTCCATAAACTGTATTCATCAAAAGTCTTACATGACAATGATTTCCAAGATCATAAAAAGTGTGTGAAGCACGCGTTTGTCCCTCGTTTCGATCTGAATTTCCACTGCCTGTACAATGACTGGTATTTCTTTTTTAATCTCCGTTTTCTTCACTTGTTCTTAGTTTAAGCATACATCCATACGTCAAAAGTTTCGTTCTGCCCATTGGTCACCATCGGCTTAAAGACCACTACCAGACACAAACGTCACAGGGACTAAAACGGGAGAACTGGTCCTGTTTACATCTGACAGTCATATAATGCACAAAGAGACGGAGGACTGAGCTAAAACACCATCGACCGAGGAATCCAGTCGGGGGGGAAAGACAACTTGTGCGACATTCTCCACTTTTGAAGGGGTTCGGTGTCTGATTGGTCAAATCAGAGTCAACTGTTTCAGACCCTCCAAAGCAGAAGATGGTTTGTGCTGTCATCCCGTCCGACTGTTTCACTGCTATTGGTCAGTCGGAAATCCTCGTAACCGTCACCGCCGGATATGACGAGGTGGTTGGTTTTCGGCGGGAGGTGGGCCGAAGTCCTGCGGCGCGCGGAGTCATGCCGATGGAGGCTGCCGTCGGCCGCGCTGCCACTCTGCGACTGGTTACCTGGGAAACACGTTTAAGGGGGGGGCGGGTTAAAATTTCAGAAAGCGACTTTCATGTTTGAGCCTCTGACTCCGTTTGGCTTACCGGCCGTGTCACCCGTCGTCGGAGGAAACCTCATGTCAAACCCTTCGGGGAGCTCGATGGATGTCAGGAACCGCACGTGGCCCGTGTGTCCGTGAGCCGACCCCATTGGCACCAGGGGAGATTTTATTGTGGCGGCAGTTGTTCCAGCACTCACTGCTGGGATCGCCAGTGTGAGCACCACCCCTGCAAACAAATAATTAAAAAAGTGTCCAGCGTGTCAGATCGAAATGATTTATTTTTATTAAAGAGTAACTAAACCCCAAAGTCATCCGTTTCCTGCTGAAAACAAATGTTTTCGGGAATGAAGCTGATTGATTCTGGTTCAACTCCTGACATTTTGGTCAAAGTATATCAATTTGACGTATTTTGTTGTAAAAATGTGTGACTGCCCTCTATGGGTTGACACCGCGCTATTACAACTGCATTTTGCTATTGGTTGAGGTGGAGGTTAGCCCCGCCCCTTGTATAAAAATTAGCTGCACCACTGTGCACTGCAGTTGCAGTCTGTGTGTTCTGGGGGGAGAATGGAGCAGAAACTCAGCCATTCCAGGGTCAGAGTCGCTCTAAGAGCTGTATATTTTTTTCCTTTTGTGCCTCTAAGTGTAGTGAACGGGGGGGGGTGTCTTAACCAGGAGCTCTGCCCATAATCGAGGCTTTTTTTGTTTTTTCATTTCCAGCCTAGGTGCATCAACCTAAACTGCGGGGTTTACCCAGGTAGATCAATTATATTGACGACCTGGCCCGATCCATGAAAGCAGTGTATCATCATAGTAGTTACATGAGTACATCGTTGCGAGTTGTAATTAAGCCCCATATGTAAAACTAATTCTTCTCAGGTAACAGATAACTCAGAAAGCGGGTTTTCACCTGCGCTGGTGCCGATCCACAGCATGTCCTTACACGCCAACAAGGCCGTGATCCTCAGACAAGCAGCCTTGTGCTGCCTGATGATCGCATCTGCGCCTGAGACGGAAATGACGCGTTGAGGTCAGCGCGAAGGGCAAGGGCAGCAATTTAGGAAGGCGACCTACAACACCTGAGCCCGTAAGTGTCAGTTACCTGCGAGCATCTTGTGCACAGCGGGCGCCACGTCGACCTCCGTCAGGCTTTCCCAGGTCTGAGCGTGGTACAGCCGGACCTGCGCGCTCCCTTGCAGCGCCAACCACACGCCCTGACCATAAGCCACCATGCAGGTCACGCAGCGGCTGCTGTCCGTGCCCACCTGGAACCAGTGCTGTAGGAGAGGGAGGAGCGTCAACGTCCCCCTCTGCTCGGGGGACCCCCAGACCCGCATCCGCCCGTCTCTGGACCCACCTCTTTTTCCAGTGTCGTCGTATTGATGATCAGGACTCTGTTCTGAGAACCGCACCACAGCTTTCCCCCCACTGGGACCATTTTGGTGACGGGATTACTGGCTGTGCCGAGAACTAACGTCTGGGAAGATTGGGGGTCCCAGAAACTACCTGTAGTTGTTTTGTTTTTTTTGAATAAAGGAAAGTTAAACAGATTTTATTTTTGGTTAAAATTGAAATAAGTGTTAAAATGTATCTACTAGAAAAACAACTTAGGTTTACCTGCTTCTCTCTGATAAACAATCACCTCCCCATTGGCTAAAGACACAAATACTTTGTTGTCCAAATACCTGAAGGGGGGGGGGACATAGAAAGGCAGGTGAAATTGATCCTGAGGAAACACCAATACGATGACAAGACTTCAGCATGAACAGAGCAACTTACAGTACACACAGAATGGAAGAGGAGTGTTGCATCTTCATGCTGTTCTTCCTATTGCGGATGTTGTCTGAGGACTGGTACACATGGATGCTGACAGAAACAGAAACATTACAGGTAAACAGCATTTTTAGGTTTCATTGGATGACATTAAAATTGTCTTTGTGTGTGTGTGTGTGTGTGTGTGTATGTGTGCTATTGAGTACCAAAATACAATAATTTTACCAGCAAAGTACATTTTTACTTGTATTTCAAAGGAGTGTTTGAGAGTTAAGATGTGGTTTTAAGTTTGGGGTTAATTGGGTTTAGGTTTATGTTAGGTGTTTAATTGTGATGGTTAGGGCTCAGACAGGGAGCCAAAGAATACATTTTGTCTATGAAAGTCCTCAAGTATGAATGTAGTGGAAGGTAGTACCCTTGTATGAAAGTACAAGGATGCGTGTGTGTCTCATGTACCATCCGTCCTCGGTGCCCAGCCACACGGAGCTCTGGTAGGCCTCCGGGTCAATGCTGAGAAGGTCCTCCAGACTTGCCCTCGTGAAGGAACCCCGGGAGGACCGGCGCATGGCACGGCCGTCCATGGGGTTCTCTGTATGAACGCAGTTTCCTCCGCCCATTCCCAACATCCCGGGAGCTCCGTAGGAGCTTGTGACTGGGAACTCCTGCTCCTCCTCACTGCTGGTGGTCTCCGTGGCCATGTCTTTGGTGCACTGACCCTCGTCATCTACGTCGGGAGGAAAAAATGGGAGTTCAAGCTCATGGAGAATTTTAATGTGTGTTATCTAGTAAACTTGTGTATTTATTTATTCGTTTTTTTAACGCACTGCCATAGCTCGATGATATGGTGGAGTGGCTGGCTTGACTCTGTAGAGTGGATGATGGGCTGGGTGAGTCCTCGTCATCAGTGTCATCACTATCAAAGGGGCCAAGCTCCGTCCTTGGGCCTGTAAAAGGTTGGTAGAAAGCTGCAGCACATGGAATTTGTGGAATTTAATCTAATGTGTCATTTTCCAAGTACTGAATTCAGGCTTGCAGATACAAATGACTAGGACTACCCAGGGTTCCCACACATTGTTCATGGCCAAATTCAAGCATGAGGACCACATTCAAAACTTTCCACCTTGTCGCAGGGATAAATTACATATCTATAAGAATGCACACACTCGGGATTATATTTTTTTCCCATTTTTATCATAATCATTTACAATGTGTTATGCTTTAAATGTCACATAAAATTACGTGTCAAAATTGCAAAAAGTTTAGAAATTATAGAAGAAAACAAAGTCTGATCTAAAAAAAGGGAAACGGCTTGGCTTTCTTCAGGGTTAATTCGTTTTCACTTTGTCATTTCAAATCAATTTCAGCCGCTCCCGTGGGGACCTTGACTGCCATTACTGCTCATACTTCAAGCCTTAATTCTACTAATAATAACAGACGGAGGAAAACTTGCACGGACAAACCTGAGGGTTGCTCAGCGAGCTCCAGAGACGAATGAGAGATGGCGATGTGGAGCTGCTGCTGGGCGTGACCAGGTGCTGCAGACATGGCAGCGAGGGAGCTTTCTGACACATGATCCCTGAAATGTAAAGACAACGGTGAGGAGAGATGAAAAAAAGAAGTGACTCAAAACGCCGAGCGCTTCAAGACTGACCAATAGCCGAGCCCTGCTCTAGACCACAACCATGCTGCTCCACACCGAAATAAATCCTAAGAAGGCATAAACCTCAAGCACCCAATAGATTCTATTAGGAAAATGTATCCAATTGATGTCTAAAACAGGGTTCCGCCATCCAGTCCTAAGTGTGCCGCAATCCAGCAGGGTTTCTTTGCTTTGTAGACAACCCCTTTCACCAGGGACATCTACCTGGTAGGAAAGAGAACCCACTGAATTATGGACCTTGTAGGACCACGTTGACGAACCCTGGTGTAGGGTCTGTGGTGCCTATCTGCAGAATTTTTGGGAAGTGAGCAGCACGGTGTGGCATGAGATGACGCAATCCCTATGCAACCCCCCCCAAAACATAAACTAGTGTTGAGTTTTTTGGGTTTTTTTTTTTACTTTAGGTTTCCTGCACATATCTGCAGTATATCCGTAAAGATGCCTGTTCCGCTTTACTGCCTGTCCGTGCACGCGAACACACACCTTCCCTTGAGCCCCGGTACAGCAGCGATGCATATGATCCTCGCTGAGCACACCGCAATGCAGGCCTCAACCATGGGCTCATCCTTGATGTTCAACAGACAAACCTGGAAGGAGCCCATAAAAGGGGATCTTGTCAGTCTGACTCGTGGAATTCCAAATGAACAGGTTTAGAAATCATGTATTCGGGACAATTATTTCCACAAATAAACAAACCAGTCTGAGCTTCTTGCCTCTTATGTATCTTGAATATAAAACTACTGGATGAATTATCCAACAACAGAACTACAGCATTTGTTGATGTGCTCACACACCACAGGAAGTAGGTGCAATTGTAATTGTACTTTATGTACAGAGAGAGTTTTATTTCCCAATTTGGAGTTGGGTGTGAAATGCTACAACTGGAACTACCGCCAAAGGAGAAGGATGTTTAACTCATTATATGGGAAAGACCAGGGAGAAGCAAGGAAGATGAGGGTCCAATCGCAACAAAATTTCATAGAAAAATAAGTTTCTCCTTTTTAGGTGCAGGTGGTGGCACCGTGCATCCAAATGTGAGCGTGCAGCGTGAGAAAATGAAGTTCTTACAGAGTACACGCATGCAATCAGCAAAAAACAAGAGTCCTAAGGGAAAATTTGATTCCAGGGACCTTCTTTGGTGACTTCTTCCCAAATTCCTCCGAAACGTTTCTCCACTAACAGGAAACCTTAAAATAATGAGTGGACCTGATTCAGCTGCTCTCACCTGTCCGACGTATCCGTCGCTGTTGCACACCCACACTTCACAGCCGCTGTCAGGAGAGCAGTGGCTGGGAGACGCACATGAAAACTGCCGGCAAACGGGAAACTGTTAGTGTAAGAGAAAGCTAAGCCCGTTTTTTTGTTTTGTTTTGTTCCTTTCTTTCTTTTGAGTGCGGGTCTTCAAACGTGGATCTTCAAAAGGACTGTTTACCTGCATTCCACTGCGCGTTTTCATTATAGGAATGGCCTTCAGAAACTCTGGGTCCCACTGGTCCTTATTCATGGCTAAACCCAAACACAAACAAGGTCAGTAAATCACAGCTTTATTAATAAGAACAACGACAACAATAATGGTGCTAATAATTATTATCACCATTATCATTCTCATGATAATGGTGCTAATAATAAATGCATATTTATTTATTATTTATTAATAATACATGCATATTTATTATCATTATAATGGTGATAATAGTAAATAAGTATTTACTATTATCACCATTATAATGATCATAATGATTTACTGACTGACCTAACTTCTTTTTGGCATCCTCAAACGCCTGCTCAAAGTTGGAACGGACATCGGGAGAGCTGAACTCAAAGACGAAGCTGCTCTCGGCTGAGGCCGTTGTAAACTCCAGCTTTGTGGGCAAGAAGGTCATGCTGAAGGCCAGGGACTGTTTCTCTGACAGCTCCCTGTGTACGGATGCCAGCAGGTCTTTTATGGCCTCATCGAGCGACTGAGTCAGATGGAAATGATGAAGGAGTTTAAGAAGATAACAAAGATCAGTTTCCCCCGACAGGAGGCCAAAGGAAAGAAAATGCTTCGGCAATAAAAATCTGTATGTGCGTGTCGGTCCGCCGTACCTGGTGAGGGAAGCTCAGGGTCTCGGACAGTTTGCTGATCTGACCCAAAGTGCTGAGATCCTCGTCTAATCGACTGATCATCTTCTGGATGCTCTCCCTGTTCGTGGCCTGAATGGAGCCTGAGGGAACGATTTAAAAGAGATCAGCTGAAGTTCTCAGGAGAACATAAACAAAACTGACTGCGGCGATTTAAAGACCACTGAGCCTTACTTTTCACCACCTCCACGTCCTCCAGAGGAAGCTTCCAGAGGAACTTGTATTTACTGGAGGTGTCGATTGCACTTGCTGCTGAATATCTGAGAGGAAACGGGGAAAAGAAAATATGTTGCTGCAGTAGCAAAGATAGATATATCTACATAGTACATAATAAATTAACATTAATCCTGCAGTTCAGAAGCAAGAGGCAGTTTGATTTGAAACAGGCGCAGTATGGCCTGCCTTTACTCATCTGTGTGTTTAGCACGTACAGACTCATGGAACTGCGTCTTAATGAGCCAGACTTCCTCTTGAGAGTGGTGCAGATGATCAGATCACTGAAGAGGAACAGAGAGCGATCCTTCTTCCCTCCCACTGTCTTCTGCGGAGTGCGGATAGTGACAAGAAGCCGTTATAAGACAGAAAGCGACAGCGCTCCAGTCCTGCCACTGAGGTTTGTGCTCCATGGCTTTTTTTTGTGCGATTGTGGTATTCACCAGTGACTTTTTTGGGGGGTAGGGCACTGATGTTAAACATAAATATAAAATGCAATGAAATATATTGGTAAAGACTTGTTGAAATTGTGTTCATTTTGAATATTCCTCTGACTGTGGAATGACTAATGTCAACATACCGCCTCCATGACCATTTCTTGTCTTATGAACTTCCTCTGGGGATTCAAAATCTAAAGAAATGAACAATAACAATAATAATCAGTGTAAAAAAGGTTTTGCCACAGTGACCATGTTTTTCTTACTTGAAAACTGTACACAATAATGTCTTACATGTTCTATTCCCTCTATGTGTGCCTCAATCTCCTGGATGACCCGAGCCTCCCTCTCCGCCTCCTCAGCTGAGCGACGGCCCTTGTTGATCTTCTCTGCTAAATGCTTGATGTTCCTCTGAGCATCCAGAAGATATGGGTGGTCCGGGTGATCCTCTGAGGTGTGCTTGAGCAGGTCCTTGTCCAAAGAAGGGAAAAAAATGTATTAATCCCCAGTAACACGAGTGGAACAAAGGCTACACGGTTACATTTTGACAATTCACCTTAACCAGCAGTTCATATCGAGGGATCCTCTGGACCGGTTTAATCATCAGATCACCCAAAGCCTGTTTCTCCTTGTTCTCACGCATGCTTTGCTGTTGTAGGAGGATGAAAATGAATAATTGCGAGGGGAAAAAAAATGGGTGAACTAATAACATGACTATAAGATGCACTTATTGCACTACATATCTAAACCGCAAGGGGGCGCAGTGGTTCTACTGCAGCAACCCAGGCTGCATTAAACTGAAATGTGCAACAGGAAGTGGAATGATGGTTTTGTTTACAATGCACTGCAGCCAAGCATAAAAAGTGATTTTATTAAAAAAAAAAAAAAAAAAAAGAAACAACTAAAATTTCTCAGCTTTACTCATTAAAGTTCAATTTTCATTAGTAGGTCTCACACTCACCTCCAGAAACTTGTGAAATGCAGGTTTGGCCTCTTTAGCCGTCCTTACAGCATCTTTGGCGTTGAGAAAATTGTCGATATATGCAGAGTACATGTTAGCCAATGCCTCTTTGGAGAACTGCAAGAATAAAGAGAGAGAGATTTATGTCCAGTTTTCCTATCCGATGATGCACCCACTCTTTTTTAGCAACACACTTTTTTTTAGCAACAATATTGTAAACATGATCCATTTAAATTGAATATTTAGTCTTTTATCCTGTTTACTGAGCAAACTATTCTGTGTTAATGTATTTATTTCTTTGTTAACTGTTGCTGAGACTTTTTATTCCAATTTTGTTGATGAATTACAATACCTATAACATTACCTCTGTACATGATAGTTACCAAAAAACTTGCATGCAGCTGTCACTTTTATTGTATTTCTGTTTATCATTTGCAACATATATTTGTTTGTTCACTTTCTAAGACACTCCCCAGAGAAGAGATGATTCATCCTGACCTGCTTTCTGTTCACAAACAGCGAGCAGAGGAAAAGTGTGTGAGTTGACGGAGTGACGTCAGTGTAACCTGCTTTCTGGCTATTCATGAAATAATAGAGAGAGCTTCTTAGTTCAGGAAGGAACCTCCCAGCATCTCCTTTTCACAGTCTGAGAACCTTTCAGAGAACAGACCTAACGTGAAAATCAGAGGGTTTTGTAGGCATCTGTTGCTTTGAATGGGTTTAAATTTGGTTAATTGCAACAGTTATTATAATGTATCCAAAATATAAATGAAAAAAAGGAACTGATAGTAATCTAAACTTTTTTGCTTCGAGGAGATAATAAATCATTGTGAAGTATGGTTTAAAATCTGAGCAACTAAAGAGAAACCTGCCTCCAGATTTCATCATGTATGTGTAAATATATAGGAAAAGCCCCAATTTATCACCAAATCCCAACTAGACAACTGTAACCTACTTTAAATTATCCACTTCAGGAGACAGAGATTGACCACAGGGACAAACTGCACAATAGTGTTTGTTACATTCCACAATTCTATTTCATACAAATGATAAAATGACAATGCAAAAACTAATGTTCAATAACCTGTGGTTAGGTAACTGCTGAATATGAAACAACGAAACGAAGGCAACATAAATCACTGGTCTCGGAAAAGCCCACGAGCAACTAATCTTACTTTAACGTGTCACATTTCTGCTGCAGCACTTATGCGATGAAGCCAGTGTGCAATATTTAACAGTAAAATCCTTAAAAATGAAAAGATCTGCCCCGTGTGAGGCTCGAACTCACGACCTTCAGATTATGAGACTGACGCGCTGCCTACTGCGCCAACGAGGCCTGATGCTGCATTGGGCTGCTACCGTTTAAACGAACGTGCGGCGGGGGAGGGGAGCGCACTGCCTCAGGCTGCAGTAAAACACAGCTGCAGCAGGGCTGCACCATTAACAAGTTCTACAATTAATCTCTGGACTCATAATAGCTACCAAGTGTTGTAAAAGGAGAAAACTTGATAATGGAGTGTTCAACTATCTTCCTCTGCTGTTACTTTTTCCCGCATTTGCCACATCGCATTTGTGTCTCCAGTGAAAGTTTCCTCCATGCTCTGAGAGGCAGCAATAGGACACAATAGAAAGCCAAACCTCTGTAAAACAGCCTTGAACATTCCTTGAGACATTCAACGAAGGATGGATGTTTGCGACTGTCTTCAAGAGCTTACGTTGGGAGCCATGTTTGGGTCATGGGAAATACACAACGGGTCTTCACGAGGTCAGCGGGTAAACAAAATATTAACTGATGTTCCCAACTTTAGACCATGCCCTTATAAAACAGCTTCCCTTCAGTCTAGCCCGCTATGAGCAATGCTTTTAAAAGCCTGCTTATGCATTCAAGCTGCAGTATGTATTTAAAGGTGTTAAGATATTTTCTGCCTTATCTGCAATGGTGTCAAGATTTTCTGAGTTAAACTCATAGAAATGATGTTTGAGAATGTTTAAGGTTCAAATTCAGCATCAAATTAAATCTCTGGACTCTGTTTAAGATGCCTTATTCATTTCTCTCTTCCTTTTTTAAACCATATTTGGATTGAATGAAATAGTTTCCACATGTTATCACAGACATTTGACTTGTCGTCGCCGCTACTCACTGATTGGATGAGGATTTGTCCGACCGTCTGCCTGTCGTGCCACTGGCCAACACAGCCGGACAACTGCTCCAAGAAGTTTTCGTGGTGCTCCAGGATCTCAGGGATCTGGTAAAATATCTCGTCTACGAGGAGAGGGTCCACTATGGAGCTGCTGTCCGGCTGCTTGAGGGGGCGCATGTATCCCTGAAAGGACAAAACAAGTCACTCAGCAGTAGGTATTGGGGACAAACATTCCATTTTTTTACACCAACATATCGTTCCATGGGACGCAAATTTGAGGCCCCTGCTATAAAGCTGCATATGCATTGGTGCGTTGCAGTCTTGTGCTAAAAAAAATCAGTGACGTTAATATTCAGACCCTTTTTCACTGTTTAAACGATAATGACAAAATCTTGACTCAGTACGCAGTCACAGCAGCTACGTGATGTCACTAAATATTTAAGGAAAACTTGTGTAAATGATGGGAAGTTAAGTAGACCATGCCCTTTCTAACTGAAACTAGTGATTAATACACCATAAATGGCCTGAATAGTTGCGTCTCCGTGTCACACTTTATCTGTCTATCAGTAGTAAAGATCATAGGACAATCAGGCGCCGGTCTGTTTAATTTGGTACTGGAGCTACTCGGGTAAATTCAAACTCCTATCTAATATTAATGGAAGATTTCCATCCATATTCTATATGAGATCTGATTGTTGAAAACAGCACATCTATTGGTATTTTATCTGTATTAGTTTATAAAAGTTGGATTTTAATTTGGTGCTGTTCAGCTTAGCTCAGCTCAGCCACATTCAGCATGTCACCATCATTCCCTGCAGTCACTGTGGCAACCCTTACTTTCCCCTGTGTCGCCATGGGAACACAGTCTGGATTATTCATTCTATAGCCGCACAAAGAAAATTCACTGTGTATGTGGGAGAGGTGTGTGTGTGTGTGTGTGTGTGTGTGTGTGTGTGTGTGTGTGTGTTATTGTATTTGATAAATACTCAGTTTTGAGGAGTGAGGACATTTTAGCTTGCATTATGTCTATGAAAGTCCTCACAAAGGAAAAGAAATACAATGTGTGCGTGTCTGTTGTTGGACTTACATACTGAGTACTAAAATCTGCATTTTACTATCAAAGTGAGGACACTTTTGGAACGTGAGGACATTTTGGCTGGTCCTCACAACTGGAGGACTGTTTGAGGGTGAAGACCTGGTTTTAAAGTTGAGGTTAGAATTGGGTTTAGGTTAAGGTTAGGGGGTTAGTTGTATTGGTTAGAGTAAGGGGCTGGGTAACACATTATGTATAAGAAAGTCCTCACAAAGATAGTAATACAAGGGTGTGTGTGTGTGTAATGCTGAGGACAGTGAGACATGATGGGGGTAGAGATTAGCTTGACAGGATCAGTAAAAATAAGCAGATTACATAACACCTTTGTTACCTAGATTTGTGTGCATATTATCAGCAACTTTTTAATCCAGAACAACTGGTGTAAATAACAAATTAAAATACAACAGCGTGTTTCTGTGACTGTTACATCATGTGGTCTAATAAATCAAACTGCTGCAATGAATTGGAGATTGGAAACAAATTAAAAACAGTTACAGAAGGCTGAAAAATCTTTTTGGGTGTGCTTTAATTACTGCCAAGAAATGACTGTTTCTTATTTTAATGCTTTAACCGCCAAAGAGTTCTGAAATGAAATGTGTCACCTGAATGAGAGTGCGCAGGGACTCGACATACGACTGCTCCGTGTCCACAAGGGTCATCATCACATGTTTCCTCATGTCCTGTGAAGGGGGAGAAACACACGGAGGTCAGCTCTCCATTTCATTACACACAAATAGTACGCAGCACAACATACACAGCATATTATGATGCTATATAAGAGAGAAAGAGAGAGAGAAAGAGAGAGCGGGGGGGGGGCAGTGAGGTAGGGAGAGAGAGAGAGAGTCTCTTTAGGCAACATAAAGACAAAGGGATGAAGGGTCAGTCTTCAGAGAGAGCCTGATGGAAACTTGACTTTATCAAGTTAAACTAGTACTAAAGACAAAATTTCTGTCATTTATATAATATATAAATATTAAAAAAAAACACTTTCAAAGCCCTCAACACTGGCTTCAATCTTAACTGTGAGTTTACATCCTCCCGAAGCCTTAATTTGTTTTATATGTGCATATTTAGACAGGGTATTAAGCAGTAACACACTGTCTTTTACTTACACACACACACACACACACACACACATATATATAGAGGGAGACATCACATTAGAGGCCAGAAGTTCTACAGCAACAGTGTCAATCAACCATTTACTCGAACAATGACTCAAAATGTACAACAGAGTGGGAGATGAATTAAAAGATCCAACAGAAAAGATGTTTCTGGGAAAGAAATTAAATCATTTTAGACTTAATGAGTAGCACCCCGTGTTTCGATAACTCTGACACATTCAGTCGCTACCCTATAAATAGTCTGTCACAAACCAGGAATCAATTACAGCGACGGCTCCAAAATACAGATTCCCAAAAAGCTTTCCCCAAACCGCTGGCAACAGTGGGAGATCTGTGCTCTCAAAGGTACAGTTCATTGCCATTTAAGCCCAGAAAAGTAAGAAATCTGACTAAATAATGCTGTATGTTCTATCTCTGCACATGAGGCCAACACAAACCCAACTTATCAGTGGATTGTTTTTTTATTTTAATCTTTTGGATGCCATGGATGCTGTGAATAGTCTCTCACTTGTGTAGTGCTCTGCTACATAGTGATATTGCAGTTTTAGCGCCTCATATGAGTAAGCAAATATAAATAACTGCATACACATCCTTGAAGCCATCAGTTCTAATGTACTCTGCAGATATCCGATGTACATGAGAAAGGATAAAGGAGGCAGACATCATCTCTGGGGGTCTCGGTGCTCCCAAAATACAAGACTTCGTGAGCCCCCTGCTGCTAAAAATTATAAATAACAGCAGCTTACGGCAAAACCCCATGATGTGGGGAGACAGTACGATCTTAGTTTACAAACACACACACACACACACACACACACACACACACACACACACACACACAGTCTCGCCCTTTTTCCTTCGAACCTGCCATCACTGCTATTCCATATAAATAACAGTAGCTATGACTTCCCAGAAAGGTCGTGTTTTGAGGGGGGGGTTTTGGCACGCGATCCCTGCGTTACACTAAAGTAGCATCGTAGGTTGACGGGTGGCGTGTGTGCACGTTTCGTTAGCGTTATGTTTAGTATTTATGTGAACATTTTATGGCTGCAGACATAAAAACGACCAACCATCGGCTGAACAAGAACAGCTCGGTTGTTTGGTTTTTTTTCTCCATTAAAACAGTTTTACAGTGTATAAACCCCCCACACACACACACACATATAAAAACACATTTACCATTATCCATTAAACACACGCAGATTTGCTCTCACCTCTTGGGCATCTAAATAGAGTCATCATTTTAATGTCAACCTGACAAAGACGCAAAAGACAGCAGGAGAAAAATGACTCAAGTAGAGCAAACGTAACGTCCGACCCACTTTTATGCTTTAAATGTGACCTTATTTTAGATTATCCAGGTACAGGGACAAAAAGGTGTGTTAAATACCGTTAAGGATTTATTCAAAATACAAGCTCTGGGTTACTACTGGGTGTGATTTAATGATTTCCAGTCCGAGTGGAGGAAGTACAGGTTTTTGACATCAGTTGTCAAAAACTTTGAACCTTTAATCTTTTAGAATGTATTATTTTCATTTTAAATAAGGTTAGCGTAGAAAGTAATTGTGCTTTCCCCATTAAATCATTGATCAAATTAACCCTGAAGTTGTTTCCCACCTCTGCAGAATCCGCCGTATCAAAAGATAGCGACGCGTTTACTTTTCCTAACTTAAGGATATTAAGACGTCTTCGCGAGGGCTCGTGGATTTCCTTATGATATGGCTCCGGTCGGGAAAAAAAAAACAAGCGCTCAGAAAATGGCTTCAGGCCCAGATCTCAACAATGACTTGGCCTGAAATAATCGAATCAGCCCCCAACAGCCCGGCAAAGATCTATTTCGATCATTGGCTCTCTATGTCAGTCTGTTCACCGGAGTCATCAGCGCGCCACATGTTTGCGTGGGCCGGGGGTTTTCGTGCGGCTTTTCTCAGACATTACGCGGAAGACGGCATTGTGACAGAATAAAAAGCACTTTTAAACTACTAATACTAATTAAAACCAGAGAAGATCGCGTGGGTGTGTCTTCTGCCCCCCCCCCCACCCCCCAGTAACCTCCGCTGTCTCGATAACGGTGCGGCCGAAGGAGTTCGTAAAGCAATCTGTTGATCTCGGACACCAAAAAGAAAACAATGAAATAAAAATGCCTTTTCTATTTTAATGAAAACTGTGCTGCGACACCGTCCTCCTGGATGAATCATCTAACCTGAATGAACCATACAAGTAGGTCATTTCTTAAATTCAATACCAAACAGAAGGTTTTTCATTATTTGGGGCAGACGGTTGATTAAAGTTGGATTTCACAAACGCAGGACTGGAGTTTCCAATTATTCCGCAGCTGCTTTCCGTTTTTGTTGGGATAACAACTTGAGGAACTACTTTCCTTCTGTGACATTGCTTGTATTGTTATGACTTTCATCGCATATTGTTGAGTTTATTTTTTGCATTGCCCCCCCCAACCCCCGCAGAGTCACGGGTGTGACGACTCCAGGTGACCTGTTCGGATCGGCGGCTCGGAGGACCGGCTCACTCCTTCCTTCTTCCTCTCAACCACCGTTCCCAACAACCGTGTGTGATATGTTTGTTTGTTTTTGTTTTTTTAACTTGTGCGTGCAGTCCCATTCATAACGGTGTGTTTTGTTAGAGGAGGAAAGCTGTTTTGAATCCCGAATTTTTCTCTTGTTGATTCGACGGGATGCTCAGTTCAGCGATGGTCCTTGTTTTTTTATTTTAAAGAAGATTTAAGGGCCTTTTCCCCTAGTTGTGTTGTGTTTGTTGTGATGGGAATTTGCACTACCGCAGAGCTCGCCCTTGTTTTACTTTTACGTAAAAATAAACTGCTTTGGTTGTTTAAATTTCTCGCGTGTTTGAGTATTTGTGCTTGGGAATGGGAGCGGGCTTGGCATCACTCTTTCCCCAGGCCCGGAAAACTGGATGCACATGCGTACACGTTCACCAGGAGCGCTTGATGAAAGAGCAGCTCTCCTAAATTATCCGACGATATCTATAAATTACGACAAGTTATTGGAAATTGTCATTCGGTCTTTAGCGTTTAGCAGCTGTCATTGCGTTCCAGGTCAAAGGTCGGCCACTGACGGATCAGGGTGCTGGATTTCCTTTTCTACACGTCTGAAATAGATGTTCGTCTCGAGTTTTAATGAATCTGTTCTAAACGATCTGAATTATAAGAGCGGAAGGGCTCTGGCGATAGAAGCCGTGGCGTTTTTTCATGATTGACTCGATGAAACATCTCAACCTCATCATACAGATGCTTCCAAACCACACGCTACTTGAGGGGAAGGAAGTCATTTGAAGCAAAGCATCTCCTCCCGAATGCCGTTCTCCTCCCATCGACATCGTCAACCCTCTCCTCCTCCCTCCCTCCCGTCGGGGAGAACCGCATCCCCTGGCAACACAGCCTGCCGAGGGCGGCGAAGATCCCTCCGTCCCCCCCGCAGGCGGAGGCGCTTGCTGTCGTCAGCCCCTTCTCGGTTTTTTCTTTGTTTTTTTTTTTTACAAATGCCGCCGCTGGAGGGAAGTCGGCGTCGCATCGCATTTGTAAAAGTGCGACCGTCACAGGCGCGCCGCCTCTCAACGGGATTACGCAACACAGGCAGGAGCGTTTGTCCCCGCCGCGGCCGGTAGATACTCCACGGCGATCAATACCTCCCTCTGTTCTCAAGACAAGCCCGTGATTAACCTATCAGCGATAATCATTACCATCATGCCCATTGATCTGTTCCTTCTGTACGGCACAACAAACACACAAGAGCCTGCAAATGGTTCCGATTTGGCTTTTTTTTTTTTTTTTTTTTTTTTTCAAATCAGATGATACAAGTGGGGAAACGTTCTTTACTCATTGTTTTAGTGGATGGTTTGTAATAAAAACCTATAAGGTCGTTCTAAAACCTCAATCACGTTTACCAATAGAAAATGTGACGGTGAATAATAATACTCAGGTCACATCCTACGATTAGTTTATGGACTCGGGGGGGGCTGTGTCACAAACACAAACTAAATTTGAATTGTCTCATTATCAAATGAATACATATTGGCCTACAGAGTGTAACAGGAAACTCAGATTGTCACCAGCGCATGTTAATCTGCTGTCGTCACTTCTATAGGTGCAGTATTGTGATGGTGCTCGCACAGCAACAAGTGGCCGACTGACAAACAAGGACCCGTCTTAGGAAGACCCGACAATCGGAAAGGATCCAAACAGAGAGCGAGATTACGGAGTTTGTGGAACACGACGATCCGTGATTCACCTGGCCTTAAGTGTGTCTTGGAGAATAAACAGAGGGCGCGAACTGGCAGCACAATTAGAAGAGTAGAGAGAGAGAGAGAGACGCGATCCTGTCCAAGGTGGAGGACGGGGATTTACACGAAGACGAGGAAACACCAGCTGTACCTCTCCGTTTGGACTCCCAGCGCAAAGCCCGTTCCGATCCGAGTTCCCGCGGGGGTTCCCGTTCCTTTTGTTCCTGAACGGGTCGGCCGCGTCTTCTCCCCCATCCTTCTGCCCCGCTTCGTCAGAAGCAGTCTCTCCGTGCTCGTTCATTTCCTCCAGGGAGATGCTGAAGTGGGCCAGTGTCCGCACCATCTGAAGCATGGGGAGCGGAGGGCGCGTCCGGGCGCGCTCTTAATGTGGCACAGGGACACACGTGGACATGGGACCACCCCGGGAGGGGGGGGGGGGGACAAACCCAAAAAAAACCACCTGTAGGGCTTCTGTCAGTCGAGGTAGTCAGTGCGGTCCAGGATTCATGTCCAGCCGTGGGTTTAAGGAACACACCTGGAGATGTCACCACGCTCCTGCCTCACGGCGTCGGAACATCACATCCAGATTTTGGAATCTTCTCGCAGCAGAACCCCCCCCTCTTGCATCTTCAGAGCGCGTCAAAGGGCGAAGCGGTCTCGGCTGCCCGTCGCCCCCTCCGTAGGCACGCCGCGCGCGGGTGCCTCATCCGTTTGAGCAGCGCGAGATGATGTAAGCAAAGATCGGAGCGCATGTTTTGGTGCGCTCCCGCATCTGTGGGTGGGAGAGAGTGCGTGCGGAGCGTGCCAGAGGCCCCCTCCCCTGCCCTCCCCTCCCCACCCCACCCCACCCCTCCCCTCCGCTTCCCCCTCCCCTCGCTCCTTGCGCGGAATAACGGGGGGAGACAGCAGGCCGAGCAGATGCTCGGAGCGCGCAGCTCAGCTCAGCCCAGCTCAGCTCGGCCAGACTGGATTAATCCCACCCACAAATAATCGATGGAGAAAGGAGAAGCGGGAGGTCGTTCATCCATACGTATGTCCGTTTTTTTCTCGAGGGCCGCCCAGAATTCCCGTCAAAACAGTCCATCAAGAAATATAAACCCACTGCATAGAACAGGAGGGACAACTGCTGTACAGCTTTACAACACCAAACGCAGATTAAATTGTAATTTCAAGGTATATCTATTTAAATGTTACTGCTAAGTTGTCACCCACAGCAGTATATAACATTATACGACTGTTGAAATGTTTTAATTTAATACTAAGATGTCATTAATAATGAGAACCAAAATCACTTAACACTACAGACAGGCTATTGTCTATTTTAAATTTAACAGATGTATGTCTGTTTTAGAGATTTATACATTAAAATACATCTTAAGATCATAAATTAACAATTTAAGTTATAAAGTGCACAAACTATTCCCCATGTGCTTTCCTTCTCCAACGATTCAGAGAAAGCTTTGAGAAGCGACGTGAGACAAAGAATCAACTTGTCTCTTTGATCACGCGTGAGGGGGCGGGTTCAACACAGTCCACCAACAAACAACAAACTTAAAGGGCTTCTTCTCCAGCAGAGAGCAAAGGCTCACATCAGAGGAACGTCACAACTAGGACATTTAAAGGTCAACAGCGGGGTGACACTGCTCTTTAACACCATTGTTGTCTGGTTGCCATAGAAACTGCAGTTTCTATGGCAATAGTTTTGAAAGTCTCCGGGTAGATATCACTGTCACATACACCTGAGAATGGCTTGAAATGGACCACAGGTCGCACTCGAGACCATGAAGCGCCTTTAACTTATTTAGTCTTTGCTGAGAATCGAACAAACCGCTCAGCACCTCGAGACAATCGGGGCGGCTGTCTGTGCCTTCTCAACAATCTCCTCAGCAGCTCCTGACACGAGTCTATAAATGATCCTTATTTAATGTTTTAACAAAAATCAGATGCTCTTGCATCATAAAATGATAAAGTCACGTCAAGCTAAATTTATGTATGAATGCAATTATATATATATATATATATATATATATATATATATATATATATATATATATACATATATACATATATATATATATATATACAGACAGACAGACTTACATATATATAGAGAGAGAGAAAGAGATAGAGATATAGATAGATGGAGATATAGATAGAGATAGAGATAGAGATATAGATAGATAGAGATATAGATAGATAGATAGATAGATAGAGATATAGATAGAAAGATAGATAGATAGATAGATAGAAAGATAGATAGAGATATAGATAGATAGATAGATAGATAAATAGATAGATAGATAGAGATATAGAGATATAGATAGATAGATAGATAGATAGATAGATAGATAGATAGATAGATAGATAGATAGATAGAGCATTTAGAACTAGTAGTGGCCAGACCAAGTTTCTTTTTTAATCATCAACATATGAATCTGACTTTTGTCACAGATCCACAGCCCATGCAGCTACAGAGCAGTTACATCAGCATCCACGGCACGTTGTTTCCACAGCAACTCCTTTGCCCTCGCATCCTCAGCACTTCCTGTTTAGTTTTTACGACTGTAGTTGCTAGGTACCGAGCAGAAGAAAAAAAATAAAAGATGTACTCCATGAATGGATTGCCAAAGCTGGCTGACCCAGATTTCTAATTCATTAAAGGCACACACAGGGAGACCTACACGACAGCTACGTAACGTCTACTTTTACTTTTTTTTTTTTTTAACTGGAAAAAGGGACAAAAACGTGTGATTAAAATGGAATAGGACAATAAATTAATGTGATTTACAATTAGCTTCACAACACCAACAATGTCAAGGCAGTTCCTTTGATGTTATCATTAATGAGCTTTGTGGACGGATGGATGGACGGATGGATGGACAGATGGATGGACAGATGGATGGACGGTCATACGGATGGATGCTGCTCTAGTAATGAGCAGACCGACCCTGGTTATGAAGCTTTATGCCCATTTTGAGAGCCAAGTGTTTCGTCCTCTGCATTCACAGTGACATCTGGTGGCAGTGGGACAGTAAAGGAGGAGATCGGGCCTGAAGCTCTCGCTCCAGACCTTCGCCGCACCGCAATTTAAAAGCAAATGCAGTGGGAGGATTTTGTCTGGATAGCACAGAGGAGCAGCAAGTGAGATTGTAATAATTTAGCGCAACCTAATTGCAAAAAAAAAAAAAAATGCAATAACTCATAAAAATATCCTGAAAAATGCCTCTCATCCGACTGGACAGAAAATGATCAGTGTATTAGTTCTGTTAAACAAAAGCCAACCACATAAAGGCTGCAATGGTGCTATGTTTTTCTTTTAAAGGAGCAGCAGTGTTGATATCAGGATGTACACCATTCGCCTGCTGCTGTACATCAATGTATGCAATTATTTAGCTCACTGCCTCTTTTCCTCCATTCTACTTTAATTCTACACAACTCCTGACTTTCCCCCGCCACAGATTTCTGCTCTGTGACTCATTCCCAATCATGGGCGCTGTTCGCTGAAGGAATTGTTAAAAGCTACGTTGCTTCTTCTCACTAAAAGAACATTTTGTGCTGCGCTGCAGTCAAGTTGCACCTGATGAAATACTCACTTAACAATGACAGACTTGGGCAGGATTTCATTCTGTTTTTATTTTTGTTTTGTGGGTTATTTCTGAATCAAGAGCCTCCATTTTCAGGGCAGATCCATTGAGCGATGAGTCAGACTCGATGAGACATGGGAGAGCGGAGACCAGCCCCCCCCGATGTCCTTCATAACAAATGAGTGGGAGAAGTTGGCTGTCACCTTAAGATTTCCTCACCTCCCCGCACTGAAATGTGATGGTTCAGCCACCCTGGCCACTGCCTCTGTGTGTGTGTGAGAGTGTGTGTGTGAGTGTTATCTGGATCAGTGTTGAATCCATTATCACTCCAACAAAAGCTGAGTCATTGTTGAAAGAATTTATAGACAACCACGTAGGAGTGATAGCTTTGGCTATAATCCTTTGTTCCTCAATACTGGAGTTATATTGCATTTTTAATCGACTATCTGTTCATTTTCTGGTAAAGACACTTCATCCTGTGGTGGATTACCACGTTTTTCCAAATCATTATTCACACATCACCAGATCATTGTGGGGCTACATACAGGCTTTGCTGGATGTATTCCTTAAATATTCTCATTACATTTAACAGTAACAAAAAAAGGTTCATCGGTGAACATTTTGAACAGATTATTTCCAAAATTGGAAAAAAAAGAAGAAGCCATATAGATATCAATCTCAGAATTGTTAATAAATAAAACTGCAAACCTCATTGCTATGCTTCAATTTTATTGTATAACATTTATAGACATATGTACTGTGCGGCATCTCTATCTATCAAACATGCACGCTTTTAGGTCATTTACTATTTATATTAGTAGAAATATATCATATATTATATCATCATAAGTTAACTCACGAAATATTGGTGATATAAAATCAACTATTTTCAACATATTTTCGGTTTTTTTAAATGTGTTACTTTAGAGTACTTCGATGTACGTCCACAAGGGGGCAGCAGCGAAAGAGAAAACAATGATTTCAGATAATAAAACTGGGCAATATGAAATAAATTCATAACACATTTAGTGGAAATTTTCCCCTGAAAGATTGTGAGATAACCAAAGTGCATTCCTCTTGTTTTTAGTTTGTTTTTTTTATTTGTCTTCAGATAATCGGTGGCAAAAAAAAAAAAAAGTTGATAGGAAAAATAAACAGAGAACACTCAGGTAACCAGATCTAGTTGCTTTCCAAATATGCCCTCATGGAATTGTTTGTGTGTGCGTGCATGCGTAGGACAGAGAGAGAGCGAGAGAGAGAGACGGAGCGAGAGAGAGATGTCTTCTGAAAAGATTCTTTGTACCTGAGAGGTGAGACTGAGGCAAGGACACAACTGAAGGGGCTAACACACACACACACACACACACACACACACGAAAGCGCTCTCCTATGACACACGTGAGGACACCTGAGATGAGCTATAGACAGACAAGAAATAATCCGGGTGGAAACAAACTCCCAAGAAGGATCGTTGAAACCAGAGGCTCCGATGACGCATTCGTGATTAATCGCAACTCAGAAACGTCTCCTATAAAACCCAATTTTCATTTCCACGCCAGCAGAAAGACGATGGGCAAACGGCAGATGTATGGATTTCATCTTTTCTGAATGTTTTGGGTGCTGCCCAACAACACCAGTATTTGCATCCCCGTCCGTGCCAGAGGAACCTTTCCAGTTGGACTCGCACAGCTTACACAAGAATGACACGACATGGAGCGGAGCCTTCGATTCACAAAGTCTCCCTTCTTTCCAGGCTCACTGCATCTCCGGAGCTGGAATCTCATAAACTTCCTGTCCCATCCATATATCCCACAATGCAGTGGGATCCGGAGATAGCCATCGGATAGACCGCGGAGACTGGTCTCGGTCCCAACGCGGCTCAGGAAATGCCATCTCGGTAGCTGTCTCTCCCACCCAGTTTGTCCTCTCTGCCACCCGCTGCCATCTCGGTCGCCCTGCGATAATCTCTTGCGCTTCCTCTCGCCGAATCTGCAACATCTGTTATTTTTGGGACGTTCACTGGGAAGGAGCTTTAAAGTGCGGACGTTTAGAAGGATTTCGCAGAAAACTGAAAAGAAGATAGGCGGCCTCCGTGGGATTGCTTTTCGACAGCTCTAGTTCTCCCTTACAGCGCTTGTAAATTTACTCCAAATGTATTTGAAGGTGCAGAAAGAGAGTATGATGGATTTAAAAGGAGCGGCGAGGAAAATACAGCCAATGACCCATAATGAGACAAGTTAAAGACAGGGAGGGGCGTTGTACAAGTAAAAACTCGTCCAATTGAAACCGCGCCTTGTGGTGACACGAGTTTTTGGTGTTAAATACATTTTAACATGAATCATTATTATCATTAGACTAGGTTTACCATTACTTAGAATTTGACACTAAAATGAGGATTTAAGAAGCATAAATTAATTCCAAATATTTCGATGACACTCTATATAGTTTTAGCCTGCTGACATCACAAAATGTCCCAATAGCATCTCCTTTAATGCTCCAATGTCACGTTTGGATAAAACAGAAAGTCAGATACTGGCCTTACCTGCTTGTGTTTTTTTCTGTATAAGGGCATGTTTACACATTTACTCATATTTTCTAAAACTAGCATTACTTTATTCCCATACAATTTCCTTTTCTTTGTGATCTTTTTTTCCACCCTCATCCAAAAGCAAAGCATTCTTACTGGCTAGAGTCTTTTGTAGTCTCTCTTGAAAGGAGTAGGTCAGTGATCAGGTTGAGGCTCATATCCTCCAAATCATGCCCCAATCACGCATCACATCCATGAGGAAACGACTTAAAACAATACAAAAATAAAATGAAGCATCACTTTCAACAGTCTCATAATACTGGAGCCTGGCAAAGACTGTCCGGTGAGATTTGGTCAGTCCCATTTCTAAACTTCACTTTTCACCTTGTTTGCACCCATAGCTTGTCCCAATTCCCCTTCTTTATCCCTTATGCTCTCCATCTGCCCTCTTTATCCTTTTCCTTTGACATTCCTGACCCCTCGCAACCTGTGTGTGCATGTGTGTGTGCGTGTGTGTGTATGTGCCTGAGAGAGAGAGAGAGAGAGAGGGGGAGTATAGGCAGATTTAGTTGTGCTCTGAATGAAGTGTGAGAACCGTTTTATAGAAAATCCCGTTTTGTACGTATAAAAAAAGAAAACAACTTCAAATCTAAAGCTGAAGAGCCACTTGCAAGAACAGAGGGCTGAAAAACAGCAGACGTCACAGGGTGTGGTTCAAACTGTAGCTGCAAATTTGGAGGACAATATGCGGGTATTTTTATTCACCTTTTCACCCGTTTCCATGACGATGAACTTTTGAGAATGCCTCGAGGCTCCGTCTCACGCGTGTCAATCGTTATCACACCTTTGACCTTTGATAAAGGGGGTGCGTGATTCTAATCCGTGCATAAAGCATGCAGCTATTATCAATACTGAATGTGTTCTGTTCCGCTCAGAGGTCAAACACACAAGACCTTCACCCCCCACACACACACACACACAAGTCACAAAGCTGCCTCCAGCGTCGAATCGGGATGTATGCCATGGAACAAACGCGAGTGTTTCACATTGCGGCGAGAAGAAACCTGTTGCGACGGCGGGCGAAGACCACGAGGCGAGCAAATGAGACGCGGTGGCATCAAACTCTGTTAAATGGCCTGTTGCTACGTAACACCGGTTGCTACAGAAACATCAAAATGGGAGAGAGAGCGCGAATGAAAAAAAAAAGGACAGAACATCTGGTAATCACCTACACACAGGCTATACCGACACCAATGCTGGGGGGTGGGGGTCCAGATCGGCTGCGTTCATTCACATGTGGAGGGGAGAATAAACACAATTGTTAACGGTGATTTCTACACCACTACAAGAGTTTTCACTAGTGCACACAACAGAACTTGAAGGCGCCCGTTTGCTGGGGAGCCCCCAAATAGGCGACTTAGAGGGGTGTGACTAGTTCCAGGTTGAATGTGTGTGAGGAGCGGCTCAGTCAAAGCTAAAGGACATGAGAAACAGCTACAAACGTACGTTTATCGAACCGTCTCCTGTGGAAATGTGTCCATACATGAGGAAGTTCCTTCAATATAAGGAGGTGCAAAAGTGCAGCTGACATGGAAAACCAGGGAGTGACTTCCTGGTTCTATCAAGCTGATGTGGAACCATCATCTGATCGTGACGGTGCGATGAGTTCCGGGGAGCAGGAGTCCCAACGTGGATCTGCTCAGCCCAACGGAGGGCGGCGGCGAGTCGCGGAGCCCGGAAGCGCTTCACGGTACTCGGGGCTGCGCTCCCGTCGGCGGCACGGAGGTCGGGGAGAATGTTAAACAACTGCGCAGTGGCAGAGGAGCAGGGGGAGAGATCGACCAGCAGGGCCCCGCCGAGGCGCGACGCACCTCTAAAGGCCCGGCGAGGTCGCCCGGGACGACGACCTCGGAGGGGCCGGACCGGGGGACACGCTTCCCGGGCTTGGTTCGGAAATACAAAAAGTAACAGTAGTGTGGCTCAGGCAGGAGAGATCACGTCTCCCCTCCTTGCCCTGAAACGTCCTGGTGCTCTCCCGGAGCTGGACACACAAACGGACGGGTGGAAGGACGGAAGTGCTCCCCCGAGTCCATGACCACTGCGACAAGGAAAGCCTTTCCCATAGCCTTTCCCTAGCAGAGGGATACAATGAAACTTGTTTGTTTTTTTTTTTCCTGTGGACCCACACACACACAGAAACACAGAAGTGCGCGCACACACACACACACACACACGCACACACACCAGGAAAGACCAGGAAAGTCTGACTGCTAACGTGAAGCATGCACATTCTGTACACACGCGCACACAAACCATAAGCAATCCAGGGGGTTGCCCTGTATCAACTTCAGTGTACACATTAACTACTGCTTTGTCAAAACATTCACCAGCAGAGTCACACTCAACTTTATTTTAAAAAAACAAAAAAAACAAAAAAAAAAGCCCACGAGAGTGAAGCCGCGATGAAAAATAACCATATCAAACCATCATCTAGCGCAAATAAAATAGAGGTTTATGTGCGTGTGTGTCCCTTCAAGAAAAAAAACCCATCCAGAGTGAGCACAAAAGAAACCCCACAAAGGAAAATAAGCTTGGATTTCACGTGCACGTACGTCAGCATTGTTCCCTTTGAACCGAAGGTCTATTTAAACAGGGGTGTGGGGGTGTTGGGGGGGGGGCATAGAGGCGTCCAGTTAATGTGTACTCGTGAATGAACCTGCCGAGGAGAAGCTCAAAGAGCGGCAGAAACACCCCGGCGGGCGACGGGGAGGCCGGGGCGGAGGCCGGGGCGGAGGCGAGCGGGAGCGGAGAATGCACGGGAAGGATCGCTCGCGCGGGCGACGAAAGAGAGGGCCGCCAATGAGCTCCGGCAAAAGGCAGAGCGAATGGAGGAACGAGGGAACGAGGAAAAGAGACCAACGTCTCGCTGCTGCGGCCGCTCTCTCTCCCCTTATATGGAAGTACTGTTTAGTGTGTGTGTGTGTGTGTGCGCGTGTGTGTGTGAGATAAAACAAGTCAGAGTAAAAATAAAATGTGTTTTCATTGTCGTGTGTGTGTGTGACAGGTTTTGATACCCACTCTGGCATCTAAAAACTCCAAGAACATTTAAAAAAGAAGTACGTGTGTGTGTGTGTGTGTGTGTGTGTGTGTGGGGGGGGGGATTACATCACAACGCTGTTTATGGAGGGAACGAAAATAACTGGGATGTCTGCCGCAGAATGGAAAGAATCACAAAAATCCTGGAGTTGCCTCTTTTCCTCTCGCTCTCCTGTCACTCCTGCCCCCCCACACACACACACACACACACACACTCCGCCGATGCGTTTTCCTAAACGGTTTTGGTGCGATTCCAAATGAGCGGAATGCGGGATCTCTCCGCACGCCGTACCGGGAGGAATGCGTCGTGCGCGTAACCGCCCCGTCAGGCCTTCAGCGAAACGTGGGACCACTTCTACAAACACGGGGGAATTACCGCTCCGGCCTGCATTTCATGGGCTACACAAGATTTCATTTAAAGATGATTAAAACTCCCTTTTCTCCATCCGAGAGGGCCAAACGGCAGCACGACGGAGGGTGGGATCTTCCCAGTAGAAAGGTCCGGTGCTGCTTCCTCCCTTTTTGTCTTATCTTCCCACCCCACCACCCCCTCCCCCTTGTGTCACTCTCTCATGGAGTGGTGGTGGGGGTAAGACATGGTCAGAGAAAAAGGGGGGGGGGAGGAAAGAAAAGTTTGTTTTTCTGGAGTAGACAACATTCCCAGGGCCTGTATCGCTCTTCTCACTATTAATAGAACACGAGCCCCGAGCAGCCGCGACACAGATTATTATGGTCTTTATAAGCGCTGCAAAAAGAGGAAAATACTTATTATCCTCATGATGAATTAGATCGGAGACGGATCGGGAACGTTTCGAAGGGCTCGGCAGACAGGAGTTTTCATTTTATTCCCTGTCGTTCATTACCGGTAGTGACTTGTGCCGTCACCCCGTCTCTGATTTATTTGCCGCATTTGGCGCGCACGTGTCGAGCGCTCATCCTTCCCTTGCTCGCGGGCACGCGGGCAGTGACGCTTGATGAGCCGGGCGGGACGTCTCCCGCTACCCCGGAGTCAAACTTTTCCCTTTTTCCCCCCTGTAAATACAGGGCCGCGGCCTGTCATTTGGGAGATAAGGCCCCGTCGTAAAGCGGCTGCTCGCTCCGCTGCCTCGTGCCTTTGTAGCCGTGCGAGGCGAGACCAGGCGACGATGGAGGGGTCGACCCCAGAGGCTGCTCCTGACTACCATGACGACAGTTTAGGGGAGCATCCCGGGTGATTTACGCCGCCCTGTCATCGCTAGATTACCACAGAAGCAACGCTCGAGAGCAAAAGCTGAAAAAAACACACCCAATTTTTCTTTTTAATTTAACCAAAATTAACAAATGACACCAGGTTGTTAGTCCTCCCTAACAAAACTGAAGAGATTGGAATGGTGCCTCTACAGCACCTTCAATAAATAAAAACCTCCTAATAAATCACAGAAACTACCATATTTGGCGTCATTCTGGGCTCATATGTTACATTTTATCAAGTATGAATTTTGCCTCGAGCCTTTGAATCTTTCCAGGTATAAAGGCGAAAATAACCAGAGCAACGTGGGATGCTTTGTGTTGAACATCCAGGATCTTTCAAGACTTGCACCCAACGGTGAAATAGACCCATCGCAGGAAAAACAAACGTGTTCAGTCCACAAACAGTTCCGGAGCCAACTTTAATAAGGCATAAGGGCGACTACTGCACAGTTTACAGATGTGCAAGAGCCTCTACAAACATGCAGCTGGTGATGCAATCACAATCACCATTTACAATGGTGACGCATAGGTGATGCAATTAAACGTCTGGGGTAGGTTATAATGGTGGACATGTGCACGTGAAGCATGTGTCCAGCATTATCAGGACTTATGAGCACCCCCTTTCTTTGTGTGTGTGTGTGTGTGTGTCTGGACAGATCCTTTGTAGCTGGCATTGCTGTTGGCGGTTGAAACGTGAGGAGGTATGCGCGGTTTGATGAAACGTCGTTTTATTTAGCGGGCTTTCGCATTTATGTCTGCCATGCTTTCGCCAGGCACGCAGACATAAACACAGCGCACGAAACAGGGAATCCATTCCAGTCAGACTTTTATGGCTGAATGGCTGTTCGCTCTGTCAATAAGATCCAGATGTGAGCTCAGTGGGAGAGGGGGGGGATAAAAATAGAGCAGGAGAGGTGAGCGAGCAGAAGGCCGGAGATGGACAGAGGAGCGACGATGTCGGTCAGGAAGACGATGGGTGGGAGGAGGAGAAGATGGGGGGGGGGGGGGGGTTCTATTCATCTTTCATCCTAAAGACAGTGTTGGTTATTGTATAGATCTTTCCCTATCCAACGGACACTTTTAGAGCAGGAAACATGTGGTGAGATGGAGAGAGAGAGGAATAAAGAGAAAGAGAAAGAGAGAGAGTGAGAGAGAGAGCAGGGGGGACAAGAGGAAAAGAGAGAGAGAGAGACAGAGGGAGAGAACCCACTTCCTGCCTTGCCCTCTCAATGAAGAAAATTATGGTTCCTGCAAGGAGGAGCACCCAGATGAAATAGCTCCTTAAAAGGCAGGGTCCATGCTGGTTCTACTTCCACAGATTTAAAAAAAAAAATACATTTAGAAGAAATATAAATATATATATATTAAAAAAAAAGACGTTAAAAACCTTTTTTTCCTGCCTGAGTGCACAGCTGAGGCCATATATCATGACATCTGCCTCATGGATCACAGGCTTATCTTTGTTTTTAAATCTTTACGCTGCTCAGGCTGACCTGAATGGATGATTCCGATAAACCCTGATTTATGATAGATGTTTTAATCAAAACACAACTTGCAAAGAAAAGACAGGAAATACTAAAAAAGAAAGCCGCTGTTGTGCTTTTGTGTGATAATACTTTTGTGTGACAAAAAAAAAAAAAAAAAAAAGCTACCAAATCTGTGGAAAAGCTGCAAATGTTACAATAAGCGTGCAAAAATGTCACATCGTTCTGTTGAGTTTGGGTCCTCAAATATTAATCCAGAAGGTTAAAGATGGTCAGTGAAATCATTTCAGTTGCATTAGAATCCAATAATCTTTGCACAAACATCTGCTGCGCGGATGTTCAATGCAAATAAGTTTACTGGAGCAATCTGTGAGGACTGTAGGTCATTATTCTGTCAGAACAATGTTTCATAAGCATGCAGTTGACTGGTGAATGAAAGGTTTGGAGATGAAGATGTTTCAGCGATCCCGGAAAATAGGAAGCTTGTTGAGGAGTGAAGAAGGGCCACATTGTTTCAGGAGACACAGAGTGAGTGTGCGAGCGCCACCCCCCCCAAATGTGTCTTTACATATGAAACGGTAGCCTTTAACTCCTGATAAACACTACTTATTATCATCAAGCACCATCACTGCCGTCATGATTCATGCGTAGTATGCCAAGACAGTGTGCCAACACGCACGCACGTAATTTTGAGATCTTGCTGGGCCTGGAACGATAAATACCCGCTTTTATTCCCCGTCAACAATCACCAACCAGTGAGACTGGCAGGCGTCCCAGCAACTTGCTGTTGGTCCTGGGTTTGAATATTAGAGATGTGACAGCAGCCAAAATGATCTACTTGTATACGACAAACACGTAAATAAGTGCCTGGCTTAAAGGAAGGTTTATACGGAATTAACTAGCTGAGGACAAGGGAATTTATTGAGTGTAAAAAACCTTTTTAAGTTTCGTTAACTGCAGACATTCAGATCTCACCCAAAAGAGTTCATACCAGTTTTTGGGTATAAACACAGTTATTTTCGTGCCGTTCCCCATTATCAAACCCACTGCTCAAGGACTTACAACAGGCAGAGCACTTTTGAGATAACCATCTATGAAGGGTTAAAACCAACAGACAAACAAACTAGACTTAGGGTTCAGGCTCAGTTTGGTTTTTATAGCCCCATTTGCATGAACTTGTTAAGAAGTGAGCCTCAACCTTACGTCAACATTGCAAAAATGCAGCGTAGAAAGGTCCTGTCGGGAATTCTGGAAACAATTATGATCAGCATGTTCTCAGAATGAATAATTGTTTGGAATAAAAAAAAAAAAAAAATGGTCACGAAAGGTCGAAGCGTTTTGTTTGAGTACAAAGGTTGGAAGTGGCCTCACCTGTGCAGGGGGCAGAGGAGGAAAAAGTGGTGTCTAATTTTAGAGCGTTTTGGAATGTAAAACCTAGATACATTCCGATAAACCCGGATTCGGATAGCCCGAATGAGTCACTGTAAAGTCACAATGACAAATAATGAACAAGGAAAATGACTCTGCAGCACCGTTGGAACGGAAAAGGGCGTCCAAGGGGACGTGGTAAATAGAAAATGGGGCTCATTGAAGAACTGAAGCTACCAAAACACCGTGGAAAACAAGAGGATGGATGCACATCCATGAGATGTGGCTGAGGTAATCTGAGATGACGAAACTCTCGGGATGGGTCTGAAGTCAGAGAGGAGAGGTAAAGTCTCATCTGACCTGTTCCGACATCCAGGAGCACGCACGGACACACGAGCGCGAGCAAACGCAAACGAAACATGGAGCTTTAGGACAACACGGGGGGGGGGGTCGACACCTGCCTGTGAGGAGGCTACTGTCTTTCTTGTCCAATCAGGAAGCTCCTCGCCTTGTGCCTTAATCCGGGACCCCAGCGACCACTCCGGGACAAGGCTGCGACACTTCCAGCTTCTCCCCTTGCTGCTCTGGAAAGACTTTGAACGGGAACATGATCCGAAGCGGCGGACCGACGCCATTCGACCGATGCAGGGCGGCGGAAACGGAGAGAAAGCGCTTCTGCTGTCATGTTTCTGAGAGAAGATGAATGTATAAAAGAAAAAAAAAAAAATCTAACAGAACAGCCCAGTCAACCCATACGGCCTAGACCCTCTCTAAGAGTGTGTGTTTGCATGTGTGTGTGTGTGTGTGTGTGAGAGAGAGAGACCACGCTGGAAAGTATGCTAAACTGCAGGGAAGACACAGTGACACTATTGTGCGACCACGGAAGATGTAGACAATGTATTCCAGACGAACCCTCGTGCACACCAGCACACACGAATACACGCTCGCAATAACGCCGCCACTGCAGCGTTTCTTTGACCTCCTTGCAGGCCAGAAAAATGCGCTCATTTGGGACAGAACATCTGAAAACCACCGCTCCTTTACTCGCTGCAAATCGCTCAAAAACCCGAGCGAGCGCGTATACGCGGAAAAGAGCTCATTAATTGAATGAAATACATATTTTGACCTGCAGACCGAGTCTTAAGAACCTATGCCAACGTTTGACACCTGCCCGTTTATTGTTTTCATCTCGTTTTGCTCCACTGCGCTATGAAGCTGTGGGCATTCAGAAATGATTGTATCTGTCAGGAAGAGCAACAACCTGTTTTTAAATGCTCTGATGGCCGACATTAACCTTCATTTAATAATCTACACCTCCACAACGGTTGCAGTAAAAGGTGTCATACACTCATGAACTGCACCAGGATAGAAAATTTAAAGTGCATTTAAATTGCCAGTGTTTTTTTCCCCACTTAAGATCAACAGCATCCCATCTGAACATCACAGAGCTCCATCTGATGAGGTAATTGCTAACATGCGATAATCTGGGATTGAGTTGCTTAGTTTTATATTTACAGGAGTGTGTCTGTGTCTGGAGTGTGTGCGTGTGTGTACAGTGTTTCTTAATGTGGGTGCTGTTGTTCATGCTTGAGTCATTCATGCCTCTAATACCCCCCCCCATTTGTGATGAAATCGTAAATCTCAGTCAATTGAAGTAAGGGCAGTATAACAATGAGCGTAGCCACGTGGACTGCAGATATGGGACCCAGACAGAAAACTACAAGAAAGAATAACATGATTACACCATGGTGATGACACTTTCAGAAGAAGAAACGCTCGGCCCACCCAAACGAGGAGTAAGAAACAAGGTTACGCTCTTTCATGACATACACCGTAGTATGTAAAAATACGCTTAAAGGGCTGAAAAAGTAGCTCTGCTCGAAAGTGCTGCTTCAGAGAAGGCTTTCCTTACATAAGCAGAGTGCTCTGTAATTACAATGGGTGGATCCATAAGAGAGCAGGGAGGGAGAATAAAGAGACGTGGGGGGTGTTGGGATCTGTCTTCACACTCTGCTGATGAAGTATTTAGTAACTGTGTTGTCCATTTCTATGTGTAACTATGACAATAACTCTTAAGTCAGGTCAAAGATCAAGGAATATTATGGAGGTTTTACAAATAGGACAAGCAAGTTAACATCCCGTATGTTATAATAAATTCAACCAGATGTAAACAGTCATTACATAAGACGGTAGATAGAGGCGAAACAGATCGTTCCACTGTACTGAATTGAGCTAAACATGGCTGCAACTCTAAAACTTTGACTGTGAAGTTAAAGTGACTTACTCCAAGTGGTACCCTCATCAAACGACTGCGCACACACCACACACACACACACACACACACACACACACAAAAGACTGGTTGATCTGTAGATCAAAATTCAAATGACTTCAGCATCTCTAAAACCAGCCTCTCCGACCTGCCGGCCAACGCGCACACACACTCGCTGGAACTCTAAACATTTTTATTGTGCCTCTACCAAAAGCAATAGAGCTGGCTGTGTGAGGGGGAGCGGACAGCAAAACATTTTGCTAGCAACCAGAGGATGAGAAGGCTGTGTGTGTGTGTGTGTATTTGCATGTGTGTGTGTGTGTGCATGTGTGTGTGTCTGTGTCTGTGTGTGTGGTGGTGGTGGGGGGGGGTACAGGGATGTTTTCTTTCCAAAGTTCTCAGCTCTCCTGGGGCCTTGATCGCATAGGAACAGACACCACAGCAAATACCAGCAGAAGCAGTTTAGTTCCAAAGTTCTTTCCTTGTTTCTTTGAATAGAAATCTGTGCTATTTTCATCCTCGGGCAGGAGGTTTGGACACAATCGCTGATTTTAAACAGGATTATTTTCATTTCCAGCACAGGTTTCTACCCATCAACGTGTGACCTTCGGGTTCATCAGGTCCCTGCGTTTCATGTGCCAGCTCACGAGGAACGCCACATCCTCACCCTTTCATCTAGGCCTGCCCTTCACCTCGCTCAGCATCCCTCACTCACGGACCTGTGGTGACAGCTTCCTAACCCCGGGTGACCTTTATCTGGGTTTGATTTGCCCTTTAGTTTAACTTTTAAGTATCCTTTCATGGCTGCATCCAGGATCCTTTCCCATTGGAGACATAAAACAATCCACAATCTAAAACAATCCTCACTCACAAAATGAATGCATTAACTTCGAACCTAGAATCCCCACTTTAGTACCTCCACCAGTTTGTTTTAAATCAAAGCCGTGAGGTTAGATCAAACCGACTTTCTCTTTCAGTGAACTCTCGTCTCCAACAAGAGAAGAAAAAAGAAAAGAATGGCCAAATAGAAAGTAGTTGATGCTACATGGGTGGCCTGATGAAAAAAAAAAGTACCGGTAAGTAATAAATCTGTAGCTATAAACCGTTTCGAATTTTTTTTTATAATCAATTGCAGACCACCATTCAGTTCTCTTCAGTCCTGCCTGCTATCTTTTAAATCTATCTGTATTAATCCAATTTGTTTTTTCACCCAAATATGCCTAATTTGGGAATTGAATGTACCACAAGATTATGAAGGCAAAATAAAGTTATAAAGTAAAGGCAAAATAAAGTTATAAAGTAAACATTACATTAAGATCCCACAGACAGAGTATTTGAATGTTACCTGTAATGCACTGCGAGGGGGGGGTAAGACTGTTATGCAACAAATGGAGAAGGGAGAAGCGAAGATGGGATGACATTCCTGCTGCCTGTTAAAGTGAAAACCACTCAGACTGTGCAGGAAACACACACTCTGAAGTGGAGTCATTGTAATTAAATTACAAGGCTCTTCAGAAGAGGTCCATCGTGCTGTTCTCTTGATGTAACAAAGGGTCAGGGAGTGTTTGTACGTCGTGAAGCAAACACCGGTTGATAGAAACAATATTTAAGCTGTAGAGCACTCCTCTACCATCACGATTGCTTCACCCTCTCCCTCATTCACGGTTTCAACCCCTCAATTCACTTCTATTTTGGTTCGGTTCTTTTTAAAGCTGGCGAGCATTTCCTTCCAACCTCCAACATATTTTTTTTTTTTTTTTTTTGGAGTTTGTCTTCGGTTCCCTCTCTCACCTGACATTTGGCTCAGGACCCAGCCTCAAACTGAGCAAACGTTATGACTTCACTTCCCTGCTATGTTCCAGAGATGCAGAGAGGGAGATGACAATGAGATGAATAAGATAACATTAGGAGGAATGCTAAGGAATTACTATAAAACAGATGGAGGGCAGGGGGAACAAAAATACCCTGACTAAACTCAGAAAACATGCATTAAAACGCGCCACAAGATGTTCCATCGTCCTTCCTCGCTTTCTCAGGACTTCCCTGAGCTCGACACTCCAAACCGCGCGCACTGCTACTGCACACCAGGACTGCTCTAAACAGCGTGTGCTCACAAAACGCTGGCTGACAAACACGGCCCTGATGTGTTCCAGATGAGCGGCGACCGGCACATGAACGTGCAGTCCGCATACGTCGAGGGAGAGCCTGTTTATAACAGCCGCATGCAACCGAGCAACAAATCTGGGCGCTCCTAACAATGGAGCGCGCGAGCCAGCGGCGCTGGACAACGCATCAAACACCAACCACAACTACTTCCTATTGCTCCCTATCCATTTCCTGTCAGAGGATGTTTAGCACCGGCTACTGTTAATAATGTAGGAGTGGACAATCAGTGGAAAACCATAAAACTACTAATAAAAAACGGAGGGGAATCTGAAATCAAAAGATGCATTTGTGAGGAAGGAGAGATAAAGAATGTGACACAAATCACGTTAGGCAACATCTGGCCTGACTTCCAAAGCGTTAGGCCAGTAAAGTGGGGCGCAAACAGCAGGTGTGACGTTACGCAAGCAGAACGGTGGATAAAGTGTCTGCAACCCGCCATCATGAGCTCAGACAGGACGCTAATCCCCGTGTTGATTTTTCTTTAAACTTTCCTCACGCCTATCGAGTCACGCCTGTGCCTGATGTGATCACGTCGGAAAAGGCAAAGGCAGCTCGGCTGTGCATGATGGTCTCCAGAGAGATGCGTTCAGGTCCCCCCCACCCCACCCCACCCCTCGTGAAAATCGGAAATTTGGAGTTAGTGCAAACGATTTGTCGTTTGTGTTTCCTGGCAGTTCGACAAATTATGAAATCCAGCGCCCGATCCAAGTGTGGCTGTATAATTTATTACCCTCCGAGCCGTGGGTGCACATTCGTGGCAAAGCTCCAATCAGCATTGAATGGAACTGATGAATGGTGTTTCTGTTATCCAGCTAATAGCCTCCTGATGTTTATTTAAGACCCACTGCCTTTGATGGCATCTGCATTAAAGTCGCTGCCTCTGAATAAAATCAAACCACAAGAGTCACAGCACTTCCTGAGGGAACAGACACGCATAGGCCTCTGTTACTGTAGCCATGGAAACCAAACTGGACGTCAATACGAATCAATACAGCTTCTATCACACCAAATGTGTTCTGACAGAGGAGATAACTTTTGATTTCCCATTGTTGAAAGGAAAATAAATGATTAATTACCTAATATTGACATGAACTGGGTAAGTACTGAAACACCATCCTTTGGTTACATTTTTCATTTGACAGTGAAAATAACAAAAGGTTATATAAAGTAGACTCACCACTCTGGGTTTGGTCTTCTGTCGGGTATCCACGGACGCAGTGTCCTCTGTGCTCTTCTTCTGTGGTCCGGCTTCTGTAATTCCACTGGTGTTGGTCTCGGGCCTCTCAGACACCGACAGTGGAACTCCATCCCTGGCCAGGGTAAGAGGCCCCGAGCTCTCGGTGTCCCTCTCAGCCTTGCTTTGCTCCGCGTCATATTTCCGGGTCTTCCGAGTCGCATCTTCGACAGGTGGTGCTTCGCCTCCTGGAGGCTCACTTAAGACGGGAGGCTTGGGAGGGTATCTGTCCCTGAGGCAGCCCGACTCCTTTAGCGGCTGGAGGGGCGGAGGTGGGGAAATGGGGATAAAAGTGGCGGGCTCGCTGGTGTGGCGGACGTGTTTTGGTCTGGATTTCAGATTTTGCGGAGAAGCAGGAGCGGTGAAGTTAGTCTGGCTGCTTTGATCCTCCTGTGTCTCTGAGCAGAGGTCTAGAGGCTCCAGCGGGTCTTCGCTTGGGAAATATTGAGCCAGTCTGTTCGGGCGCTTTCTGTAGGGTCGACGAATCATTCTCGGGGACAAAACCCCCGCCAGCTTGACATCAAAGTTGAACTTCCGCATCTCCTGCTCATCGTCGCATTGGTCGGTTCCATCATCGTCTTCATCGTCAGGGTGAGGTGGGCCGCACTCGGACTGGGAGCGAGCTTTGATTTTAGCGTGTGGATGGCGATGTGGCTGTGTTGGGGCTGGCCTTTCGGGTTCTGGGTCTGGCGCCCACATTTCCTCCCTTTGCTCGCTCAGAATCGGCTCGCTGCTGGAGGGTGGGATCTGCCCGGATTGGTCCATTTCACATATCGGCTGAGTACTCCCAGTCTGTCCTTTGCACTGAGTGTCACTCTGGGAAAGTAAAGGTGCATCGCTGCGGCGACTTGGATCGCTAAATGACTTCTTCTTGGGAACTTTGTTGTTGCCGTTATCATCCGTTACCAGTCGGTCCATTGCACCTGGCTCAGCTATGATGCTCCTGATCACTCCACTATAGTCATGAACAGCATCGTCACGGAACACACTATCACTGTATACAGATAAATCACTGGACACGCTGCCTTTGTATCCAACCAATGAAGCCTCTGGAGAACACCCTCCCCCTCCTTTGACTAATAAAGATCCTAACAGGTTGCTGTCTACGGACGAAAATTTGTTATTCCCCTCCTCGTCGACGGAACAGCACCTCTGAGGCATGGGGTCACTAAAGGAGCGGTAGACTGCAGACTCTCCGTTCCCAACAGCTCCTACAGTTGACTCTGCATTACCACCATTGCTGGATTCCGAGCACGCACTGTTGTTATTGCCATGGGGGGTGAACCTGCGCCTTCGTCGAACAGGGGTCACGGGGGTATCAGGTACTCCGCCCTCTTCCGAAGTGGTTGCCGACCTCTGTGACCCAGCATCGTTTGCGACGATGTCCTCACAGGGGGTGTTGACGCTGCTCATACCGACGGCGCTGCTCAGCTCCACGAGGGCAGGGTTGCTCTCCATCGCACGGGCTGGAAGAAGCTTGGAAGGACTTAGAGCCACTTCGCCGCGGTGATTCGAGTCGTTCAAAGCGTTCGCGCCGGTCACGCCTTCCCCCTTGTTCGCGCATCCCTCGACGTCGTGCAGGGCTGATTTGGTCCACGCGGTCACAGGCTGCCCCAGCACGTCTCTTGTGATCTGGGACCCTAAATTAACCCCTACTGACTCCAGGAACAACTTCTCCGAGGGGTCGCTGGGGCCCATCTCTGGCTCCGTTACAATCCCTTCGTCAGTCAAACTGGACTCGTGGCCTGAAAGTTCATCCACGAGCCTGTCGTAGAACATGTTTCCTTCGACGTTAACCTGCAATAAAGCTCTCCCTGCCTCTCCGGTCTGTCTCTTCACTTTCTCCTTGTAGTTTGCGCTCCTGCTGTTTAGCTTCTCCGACTGCACACTTTGTCCATCCCTCCTGTTACTCTCCCTGGTCTCTCTCTCTCCCACATGTTTATCCCTGCCTTTAGTGTTCTCAAACTCAGCCTCTTGATCTGTCCGGGCTTCCTCCTCAAGTTTCATTCCTGCTTTCTTCTGCTCCTCGTTTGTTTTAGCGAGTTGGAAGCCGTCTTCCGCCAAATTGCCTTCGATTTGTCTCACGTCGGCGTCGTCATCGTCGTCTTCCCTGCTGCTCATCTGGCAGATATCTTGAATGACCTGCCTGGCTTCCTGCACGTATCTCTCACAGAACCGCGGCAACAGTTCTTTCTCGTCGTCGTCGTCGTCATCGTAATAATAATAAGGCCTGCTTCTCTGCCCCCTCGCGCCCCTAAAGTCACCCCCATCACTTTCTACCTCTCTGTCGGACATTAACAGCCTTCCTTCATTTTTCTCTCCCTCTAAATCCAGCTGTTGCTCGGAGCTGCTCCTCTTGGCAGCGCCACTCCTCGGGTGACGCCTGACGACCGTTGAAGGTTTGTCTGAATAGGTGAAGGATTTCGTGCGTCGAAGGGTGGCAGTCAGGTCTTTCAAAGACGGACGGTGACCAGAAGGCAAAAGTGTTCCACCTTGAGCCCTTGAGCCCATCCTGTAGTACGAAGACCCCTCCGTGACCCCCGGTTTGTCTCCACTCGTTTTCCTCACCTTGAGCTCGGACAGGTCCGACTTCAGAAAGCTCAAGAGCGACATTGTCTCTGAGGCGATATCAGGATTGGACGTGGATATTCCATTTTTACCATCGTTATCTACGCCACTCCCTCCTGCGCTCTTTGGCCGGTTCTCGTCGCCACTGACCTCTGCAGAAGCCCCAGCGTGTCTGGTATGCACTGTGGGTACAGAGGAGACTGAAGGTATCATCTTTGGGCGCACCCGTACAGGTGCTCGGGAGAAGTTATCCCCATGACCAAAGCTTGGGGAGCGGTACATGGTGAAGTTCCCATGGTAGGTTTTGCTTAGCACTGATGATGATACAGTTCGACTACTGGCCACGCGGCTGTTGAAGGAACCCTGATCTTCTTCCCTGAGTGTCTCAGTGCTGGAATATCTACTGCTGCAACGGGATCCACCGGGACTGGAATTAAATGGGGGGATGTTGACCTTCGACACTCGAGACACGCCAGGAAGTGTGGCGGAGATCACGGGTGAGGTGATGCTCTCCCATTGCTGCACCCGGGCTCGGTGACTGGCAGATTCCCTCACGGAATGGCTGCGGGGTCTCGTCCCTGCCGATTCTCCTTTGCTCGGATGGTGGTGCCGCTCAAGTTGCTCCATGGTCAAGGCCGCTTCGCTGTCGCTGTCTTCTGACTCGCCATCGTGATCATTGAAATCATCGCGGCCCGCTGCTTGGAAAGCTACGCTGGCTTTTTTCTTCTTCCTCAGCGAACGCCGCCGCACCGCCTCTCGGCCGTGGGGGCCTAAAGAGTCAGGGCTGTCTTCTTCGCTGCCCGAAGACCTGCCGAAGCTCTTAGCCCCCCAACAGCCATTTTTACTGCACAACGTATAAGTCCCGGCTCTCTCTGCCGTAGTCCTTTCTGCCGCACTGAGGAAAAGAGAGGAATCTGGGCAAAGAGCTTTAAACCTCGCTCCGGCTCCCTCTTTCCGTTTCAAGCCGCACTCCTCCTCCTCCTCCTCCTCCTCGTCGCCGGAGCTGGACTTCCAGCGGGAACGAGCGGAGGCAACTTTTGCTCTGGGTCTTGTTTCGGTGGAGGGAGCTACAGCTGAGGAGCATGAGGTGCTGGCTTTATCTGGAGCTGAAGCGGAGGAGGGGGAGGCGAAGGTGGTGGGGGCTCGCGCTGTAGAGGAGCTATGTGAGGAATGTAAACTATCCCTGGGCAGCCCGACCCCCTGCCTATCCTTTCTCTCCCTCACTGTTGCCTGCTGAAGAGAGGAGCAAGAGGAGGTGGCTAAGCTCTGCGACCGACTCAGAGGCGAAGTAACTGGGGGTTGAAGGTCAGCCTGAGGGTCAGATGTCACCCCTGTGGTCCTCAGGGTCTTACGGGCAGCCTTAGAGCTAGGACTGAGAGATCTGCATGGTGATGGGTTAATCTTATTGGAGTGACTGCTCCCAGTAATAATATGACCGCTGCTACTGCAGCTCTGGAAAGAACCTGTGTCCGAAAACCTCTTTTTATCCGAGCCCTCTACGTTCCCTGCATCCGCACTCGAACATAGCCGGTGTTCCTCTTTAGAATAAAAGTCAGCAGCACAAGGAAGGCCCTCTTTAGCAGCATCGGGGTCTCTGCTTTCAGCTCCCGCTGTGCACTTGCTTTGCACAGCGGGGTGAGCAGAGCTGCAAGGTAAGAGTCTGTCACTGTCGTCCGAGAGAGGGGCGCCTCCGCAGGGGCCGAGCTGGTGCAAAAGGCCCGAGTCAGCCGCTCTCAAATGCTCGCAGTCGTCGGCTCGGTGCTGCTGCGCGTCTCCGCTTTGCCTGGCGTCAAAGATCTGCCTAATTTTGGTGACGCTGGGCCAGTTGTCAGAGTGCAGCGGGGAAAAGTCGCCGTGGTGCGTCGAGAGGTAACTCCTGTGGGATTTGCACGGTCGAGCGGCGGTATCCTCTTCTTCATCCGTGCTCAAGGTCTTTCTGGAACTCACGGGACATGCAGAGACGTGTGAATGATCTCTCTTACCAGAGCTGCCGTCGGTGGACAAACACCTAAAAATCCGCTTGTCGGTTTTGTTCTCGGACTCCGAGCCCGAGACAGAGTCCCCGCCGCGGCGGAACTTGGGTTTGTTTCTTGCGAGTGGTTTGGTCGTTTTGCTGTCGCTGTCCTCGAAACTGCTGCTGTCGTCGTGGAAGGACTTGCGAGAGCCGTCTCCCCTGGAGCACCTGGCCCGGGGAAGGGTGCTCCTGGCCCGCGTCACTGGCGCGCCGCCGTCCGCTGGAGGGGATCCGCGCGTCCCGGCCGAGCTGGCGAACTTCTCCGTAAGCTGGCGTATGGATGGAGAAAGAGAGGGGATAGGCGTGGAGAGGACTTTCTTTGGGTCTGCGGTCGGGAGGCCGGCGGTGGTGGCGGAGATTTTGGAAACTTTTCTTGACACACCCGCGTTGCGCGCCGCCAAGGGCTGTTCTGCTCCGCCGGGCTTCGTGGGAAGGGCGACGCCAGCTGCCTCCAAATCAACTGATTTCTTTTGTTGGGCTTCACCTCTGTTGGAACTCCAGGACTCCAACGTTTTGAAAGAGACGCTGCGGTACACAGTCACATTCCTCCTCTCACGTTCTGCCATTGTTCATGCTTTAGGTTTTACAGATCCGCGCACCTTCTGTGGTCCATTTCAACCTACAGCGTCATATTTACACGCACGCACACGCACAAAAAAAAAAAAAAAAAAGGGGAAATCTGTTGGAAACTAAATGTTGGACAAAGTCTCAAGGTGGCGAGGTTGGCAAATAAAAGGATCCAATGAAAAGTTGGCTCGAAACTTACATGTTGTTGATTCCCGAAAGTGCGTCCGCGCAGAGAGGGAAAGCGCCGCGAAATTTGGCCCCAAAATATTCCCAAAGTCCTTCACAAACACAACTTTTCCATTGTTGTCCCCACACTGGTTCCAAACCTGCGCCCATGACCAGGAGAGCGCGCCTGGAAGGGCCCGAGGCGTCAGTCACCGCTCATTCTTCCCAAATTGTTTGTCGATTCCTTATTTTGGTATGATTTGGGGTTTTTTTTTTTTCCCCGTGAGTTATGTTCTTTTTTTGTGTGTGTGTGTGTTAATGTGTGTGATAGGGAAGAGGGGTGGGCGGGACTAGGGGTATAGGGGTTGTCATAGCCCCCACGGGGATTGAGAGGAAAAGCTTTTTCTTTTTGATAAGAGGAGACAGAATCTCTCTGGTCTGCATACATGTCATTAAAGTTGTCCCCGGGGGTGGAAGACAGGAGCACTGAGGGGCGTCTGAGGCAAACAGATTGCACCATGTTTGACTAGGGGCACACAGTTTTGGGGGTTTTTTTGTTGTTGTTTTTTTTAAATCCCAACGAAGGCGTGATTGCAAAATGTAATTTCAATTGGACAGAAGTCCCGTAGGGCTCACAAAAGAGACGATTCGAGGCTGCTCCGCTGCATTTTGAACGGAAACCTCAGGGGTTGCAGGGGCGTTCAAATATAATTAATAACTTTCCAGAAGATTAACTGCAATCAGGAACCCCCCCAATTCTTAAAAAAATAACATTGGGATCATGTTTCCAACGAGAATGACTGCGTTACATTTATTTAGTTTCGTTTTTTATTCCTCAAATCGGTTTCCTGAGAGTTGCGGTGTGGACTACAGCGCCCCCTTCAGTCTGGCCGGGGGAAGCGCAGGTCGTCACTGCTCCAAGCTTCTGAAGTTGATCTGTGGTTGTCTTTGGGGTCCGATTTAAATTTTCTTGGATTTCATTTTAACAGGATATCATTTATTACGTTTAATTTTTTTTTTTCTCTTTCAAAATACGGCAGAGTTTCTACATTCTCATGTACGCTTACGTCACTATTACCGCTGCTTAGGGAGGAGGTCACGTGACAGCTGGCTTTTGGTTGTCTATTTGTTTGTGACCAAATAACTCGAAAAGTTATGACTAGATTTCAATGAAACCTTCAGGAAATGTTGACAACAGGCCAATAGAGCGTATTGATTCGACTTTGGTGATGTTCCAGATTCCAGAGGGACTTTGTGGCCCCCCATGGGCATAACATTAGATTGTTCATGAAGCAAAATCTCATGTAACCTTGAATTACTACTATCTATATACTATATGTAGAACCTGGATCCAGGATTTATTAGAAGGGTTCTTGTTTAACGTTCAGCAGCTTCCATTATAGGAAGGTCAGGACATGAGCATGTGGACGGATGTTTTGGGTGGAAGTGTGTGAGGAAATGAGCTGCTTGGCAGAGGTCTGAGCTCTCCGAGTTCGTTTTTAAGTTCCCGTGGGTTTTCTTGAAGTTGAAGAGATTCAATAGAAAAGACAGGTTGCCAACCTTTTTTTTTTTTTTAATTGACCTTTTCACATTTAATGACAGCATCTATTAGGTCTTCACATTAAAAAAAAACACATGAAAATAAAACACTTGTTCATAAAAAAAAAAATCTTTTCTCGATGGTATTGTCTTTGGAAAAAGAAAAATACTGATTAAGACAAATATAGTGGCAAAGATAGATGCTCCATGCTGCCAGTTGTTAGAAAAAAATATTAATATCTATCAAACAGATGCAAGTAAGACTTTTTTTAGCTCAAATATATTACATATTTACAGGATATACTGCAGTTACTCACTATGTGAGCTACATAGACACAAATATAGCTGCAATTTCCAATTTAACTTCACATTTTAAAAGTTAATTTCACATTCAAAAATTAAACAAAATGCCTCGAAGAGAATTTTCAAAGTTGGTTTGTTATTTTTTGACAAACAATCTGAGAATTACATACCAGTAGTTAGTGTACACAGAGACCATATACTTCACTGAATTATGATTCGGGACAATGCATTTAGAATACCTTCACATCATCACATGTATATACAGTACAAGGTTCACGTATGCTCATTTCATGAACTTTACAGGAACAATCATAACCTCTTGTCTCAAATACTTTTGGAAAACTGCCGTAAACTGCTACTACAAAGTGTTCTCTTTTTCTTCCTTGTCTGTTGGTTCTCTTGCAGCCCAGCTACATAGGGGTGAAGTTAGAGTTACAACGTTACTGATTCATATTGATCCCATTTATCTTATCAATAATGACAAACATCAATCAAAGGACAGTACCGGCAAGAATAGATTCAAACGGTAAATCGGGACCTGAAAAACTTCTTGAGTGGGTCAGTAACTGGTGTGTTTTTTCCGGGTGAATAGCCTCAGCGTTCAGCGGCACGCATACGTACGCCATCGGGTAGTGACGACATGCAGCAAACAGCCTGAAGCACTCAGATGTGGAAACATGCCACCTCAAGGCGATACGGTAGTGAAACAGCAAACACAAAGGCTTCGTGCTTTGCTTACATGCAGTTAGTGAACATTCAAGTTTCACTACCTTTGATTTTTTTTTTTATCTGGCAGACTAAGCATTTAGTGCATGTTTGTTATATTTATGAGGGAAGTCACCCAGGTTTCCATCCTCTCGTTTGCCCAGGCCGTCGTTACTTTTTGTATTTATGACGTGTGTGAAGCAAAGCTTTTATTTTCGCGGGGCTCCCAGTGATCAAGCGTGTTCCGCTCCCTCACACACTGGTGCCTTTGAGGGTGGTGACTCGGAGCACAAATTTCTTTGTGCTCTTTCGGTATCGTGGCTGGGTGAAGTAAAACAGGATGGGATCCAGAAAGCTGTTCATGCTGGCGAACGGCCTGGTGCTCTTATAGACGATCGAAAACAGGTTCTTTGTCTCGCAGGGCGTACCGGGAACGCTACGAATCACCATGTACATCGTCTTCGTGAGGTGAAAGGGCAGAAAACTAATACAGAACACGGCCGCCACCACAATGATCATCTTTACCGCTTTGTCCCGCTTCTCCCCAGTTGCCATGGAGACGCCCTGGTAGGACACCGGGCGGCAAAGGATTTGCGCCATCCGACAGTAGCACACCATGATCCCGAGGAAAGGCACCACGAACCCAAGGAAGGTCAGGGCCATGCCGTAGGGGTAGTAATCTAAGGAGCGCGCGGGCGTGCTGAGGTCATAGCACACGGTGCGGTTCCTCTGGATTCCTGTTGCGGCGAAGTGGAAGGTGGGCGAGCACAGGGCGATGACCACCAACCACACGCACCCGCAGACGCGCCACGCCATTTTGCGGCCACCTTGTTTGTGCCACATCGCCAGAGGGTGGCAAATGCCGACATATCGCTGCATGCTGATGCAGGTGAGGAAGAGGATACTCCCATGAAGGTTACTGTCAGGAAAAACATACAACACACACGTAGTTAACAGTATGTATTGTATAACAGTGTGTATTGTATAACAGTATGTATTGTATAACAGTGTGTATTGTATATTAACAGTATTTGTATTGTATAGTATGTATTAACATACAGTCTTTGACTATAATCAAAACATGGTTGTGAATGGTGAGAATAAACAGACTTGTATTATAGTTAAAAACAAGCATTTTAAATGCACCAAAAGATGCAATATTTCAAAGGCATCCCTAGAATGAAGGATATGCGGGTGAATGTCTCACCTGTAGAACTGAAACCTGACCAGTTTACACGTGAACTCCCCAAAGGGCCAGTAGTCATGGCTGCCGTAATTGTAGATGAGCAAGGGGAGCGACATCACGTACAGGAAGTCGGCGATGGCCAGGTTGAGCATATAGATGCTGTTTCTGGAGAGATTGGGCCGGGTCCTCCATATCTTCAGGATGACGACGGTATTGAGCGGGAGTCCGAGCAGGAAGACAAAGGTGTAGACGGCCGGGAGCAGAATGCGCTTGAAATCCTCCTTGTACGTGCAGCTGCTGTTGGAGATGCTATTGATGTTTTTCGATGTTGCGTTCAGGTCTGTGAAGGGTTCGCTGGTCATAAAGTCCAAAGCGCCTTGGGAGATGACGCTTTCTGTGAAGAAAGAGTGCGGCATCTTCACGCCCTGGCAGAGAGAAACACGAGAATTTAAGTTATAAGTTGTTTTTTTTGCTTCCTGCTCTCTGTTTGAGACCCCTGCCGTGTGTCTGTTTAACCGCCAGATGGCGCAAAAGAGCGACTCTTTCATTACCAGTCAACGGGAAGGCACTGCTGGGATTCGAACCCAGGATCTCCTGTTTACTAGACAGGCGCTTTAACCAACTAAGCCACAGCGCCCCGCACAGGCCCCGAGGGAGACAGTTTCAGATCGGGCCTGTGGCTTTATACGGCCGCGAAACTAAGACCGCATTATCTAATGATAAATAAGAGCTGGACCGCACCTTGAGAGAACCGCTGCAGACTGACTGTCCTCCAAATGCAACTCACCCTGTCTGGAACAGGCTGACGTGAATCAAATAAATTGAATTGCCGCTCCCACCATCCACATCAATCACATCCATTTCTCTTGTGGCACCGACTGGAGGAGTGCTTGACTCAATCCACTTCCCTCGTCGCCCTCTAAGATGATGAATTACGGCATTTCACAACTTCATGATGTCACTTCAGCGGTACAGCGCGATTCAGCCAGCGGATGTCTTCAAAAAACGTCTTGTGGCTTTTTTTTATTGAGTCTCTTTGTTTCCTACAAAGACGTCAATCTAGTTTGGTCCCCAATATTGTTTAAATCCCATTCTTGATCTGTTTCTTAATGTTTTGAATCCATTTTGCTTATTTCTTGACATTAAATACCAGAGTTATTAAAGTATTTTGGTTTTAATGGACCGTATTAGAACATCTTTTATCGCATCTTGGAAATTTCGCAGCTTTGCCATTGTGGAAGAGCCTTGATGTGGGAATATTCTGGAATAGAGTTCCACGTATGACTTGCAAAAACATAGACGTAATCTACCGGGAACTAAATCAAAGTTCCTGAAAGAAGACCGCGAGTTACAATTACAAACAGGAAGAGTTCTACAGTCAGTTTTAACTGCCAGTGACTTACTGAGGTTACTTATTTTGTTTCTTATTTAGTGGGTGACAAACCTTGTGACAAACCTTCCAGTCAATTAAAAGCCCCTGTGATGTCAATATGTCAGGTCGTACACTTCCTGAAAAATGTGTCGTGTGCGAAATGAATGACCTGATAAACCGCAAGCAGATTCCATGAAGATAAAAGGGACTTGCTAAAGTCCAACGGTGGCTCTTATGGGCAGGCTTCCAGAGCAGCCTTTGAAGGCTGACCACACCCAGTCTCCAGGAATGAAGGGGAGCGCGCACAATGGCGCTTTGTCAGGCGTCAAGATTAACGCTACGGGCCGCGCAGCAACCCCGCAGCGAAGGCGATGCTACGGGACTGTGCTCGTGTCGCTGTTGACCGACTTGTCAGTGGAAAATCAATACTTTGATAACCCAACACCCCGCAGTAAAAAGGACGCCTAAAATGACCGCACTGCTGCGGAAGACGTAGGAAATGAAGTCAATCATTATACTCAATGAGCCTTGTTAAATCAATAATGGATGTCAATGTTTTCTCTTCCTATTAAATTCATTTTTTTCCAGAATTTTGGTCTGTGCAGATGTCCACGTATAATATGGTCATGTTTCCAATTTTTAGATACTCTAGAGAGCAAACAGCAATTATAAACAATTATTGTTCATTTCTTCCCTTCTCTCTCTCTTGCAGTGTTGTGTGTGTGTGTGTGTGTGTGTGTGTGTGTGTGTGTGTGTGTGTGTGTGTGTGTATGTGTTTTGGCTGGTCTGGTCTTAACAACTTCTTAACAAGGACTGTTTGAGGGTCAAGATGTTGTTTAAAGGTTGAGGTTAAAATTGGGTTTAGATCAGGGTCAGGTGATTGATAGATTTGATAGTTAGAGTTTGTGTGTGTGTGTGTGTGTGTGGTGTGTGTGTGTGTGTGTGTGTGTGTGTGTGTGGAGGGGGTGCAGATGATGACTCTTCTTGGGGAATTAATCAAATTCCCATCAGTCAAATTTCACTGCATGTATTTTTCCTTTTTCTTTACACCTTTGGCTATGAAAGGTAATCACAGAATGATGGCCTCAATCGCATGTATCCAAAAGCTGCACCTCTTTCCCTTCAGTGTGTCATATCTCTGGGAAGGAGTGTACTTTTACTTTATGACTCATTGAAGTCTTAATTTTGGCAGATGTCCTGCAAGGTTATGGTCAAATACTTTTCTTTTAATCAGGAAATCACACCACTTCAGACATGCTACGACAATGTGGTACCTACTGTAAACCTATCTTCGTCTCTCCCTCGTAGCATTATATTGTAGTGACTCAGCCGAGTGACACAACACTTTTAAACCACCTTGGCTGCAAAACAGCAAAATAAGTGCAGCTCAGGATACAGATGGATTATTAAAGGCAAATGAGTAATAAAATGTGGGGTTGTAGATTCATCAGCCTTAGATTTTTACACAAGCTAATAAACTAGAGTACAAGTCTCTCCCATGCATGTAAATGTAACAGTCACTCTGCGAGTCCAAATCTGGCATGATTTGCACACACACAGATTTATTCTGGTGTCAGGCTAAAAGCTCTGTTTAGAAAGTCAAGCAGGGTTTTCTGACCTAGCAGATAGACAACTCTTTCTCCTGGCTTCTCACTAGCTTCGGTGAAAGGTATTTTTCTGCCGGGGAGGAACAGAAAAAGCAACCAGACTGGTTTCCAACACCACTGACCAAGAGCATGTTTGAAAGTGCCATCTTCTATGAGGCCTTTTCTGCAGTATATGGCTGAAATGTATTCATTGGGAATCAGTGTGCAAGCAACGCCTTTGTTGGTATCAAACAGATGCATGTAGTGCCTTCACCGACTTCTATTTTCATCAAGTATCTGGAGGTGACACATACTACCTTCAAGTCATCACTCCACCACACAACATAAACCAGATAATCACCAAATTTTGCATTCTAGCACCAAAATGGGTCTAAAAGTTATGCATGACACACAGATCCTGGATTCTTCTCCCAGAGATATAATCGTGGAGTTCAGAACACTTACTGTAAGTGAGGAGGTTGACAAAGTGTTTCATTATGCAATTAATCACCATGATAAATGTGGGACTACCTAAACATAAAGGCAGAACCACTTACCGAATCCTATTAAAAACAGCCTCTCAGCCTTTATCGGTAAGATATATGACTTCATCATTTCACATAATTTCACTCTTTGTAATCACCATTACAAACAAAGACACCCTTTTTACAGTTATTGGATTAAGATGGCTTGCACTAAGACAAGCTATAATGAGGTTGGACAACTAAAAAAAGGAAAAGAAAATAAACACTATTTGAAATTTTAGTTTCAAAGTTTACATAAAGGGTTTTACTTCAGTTAGGCAGTGTTGAGGAAAGCACACACTTACCCTCCAGCTGAAATCTAATATACATTTTTTTTAGTTGGTGGGAATGAGTATAATGATCCAAACCGCAATAGATCCACATTTTCATCAGCTGATTCGGATTGACAATGGTGCAAAGACCACATCTGTATTATTTTGTTGACAGATGATATAACTGCCATCTCACCCAAAAACCTCCATCTCCATTCAAGATTGTTGAGTCTACATTGAGTTTGTGTGCTTTGAAAGACAATCGGGCATATTCACGCTGCCTCCCATGTTACTTTCAGTACTCCTGTGTATTCTGGCATATTTCTGACATAGCAAATGTCTGAAGAATGAAGAGAAGCACCAGAAGGGAAAATTCCAGGTCTACTGGCTGTGGGAATGGATCATTGGTGGGTTTACCCACGTTTAAAAAAAATGTGTTAACACTGCTTTCTGTGTGAAAGGATCTTTCCAATCTCTGTTGGCTCAGAGGGTCATTACGTAAAATAATCATAAACCTATATGCAAAACCATAAATCCCATCTGTGTACATTCTCATACTTCAGCCCTAAAGCTTTAAAAATGGAAAATAAATGACCAGGAAATCAATATCGACATAATCAACATAATAAAGAACACGTGCATGACGAGCATTCATTTCCCACGTGGATATACGGCATCTCAGACGGAGACAAACAACAATTATCATTTCATTTTGCCAACCAGCCAATGAACCAGCTGCTCTGGCACAACAGAGACAGCTGCATGTCTTAATTAGAGAGAAATAATTACCTTATCTAATATGATGCAGACTAATGCAGGGTAATCAATCACTTGGGGTCAGCCATTGAAGACATTTTAAACCAATCAGCTTATCATATAAATAAATAACCACAAGATTGTACATAGTAAGAAGAGGAGTTATTATTTGGTGCATGTACGTCTTTACTGCAGTCACCAATCAAAGCAAAGTGCTTAATCCCTCCCGTCAGTTGTCTAAAACCTGTTGCATACCAAACACCCAGTGAACACATTTAGGATTAATCCTCCATTCACAGGCGTCTCCAAGCAATAATGCACTTTCAGACAGCTGGAACTGAAGTGCAAAGACATTTAATACTACATTTACAAGGAATACAAACTAATAATGTTAAACATACAGTTTGGCCTAAATGGGGAGTCACATTCGAGGTTTCTTGGTTAAAGATTGCCTTAAACACTTCACTGCCAATAACTTGTTGATACATGCTGCGCTGAGGATCTGGAGTGAGGATTACATCAGATGGTAGAGGCAGACAGCGGTTCCGTTTTTTTTCTCTTTTTTGCCATGTGACTGCCACACAGAAGGGAAGTGAATGCAGTGCTGATGGGTTAAAGAAACCACTTGGAACACCAGCTACCATTTGTCTATTTGATTTGTAGATAGACAACCTTATGTGTGTAATAACTAATCATGTGTAACACAGTTTTTGGCAAAGATGAAATATACACTTTTGGAGGAATTACAGAGATTTCAACTTCAAACAACAACTAGTCCACTTAATATAGTTTAGATAATGATATGAGGCTTCCAGAGATCAGATTAATCATCCATAATAATAATAACGGGGCATTGGAGGCTCAATCCATAGGGGATTGGGCTGAGAAAGAGGAGGGTTTCTGGCTTATTAACCATATTGAGTGCTAGGAGCAGGGAACATGCCAGTGCACCTTCAGGGCACCCCCAAGGTACTTTTGAGCAAGATACCAATACCTCCCAATGGTCAAAAAGCTGGGGTAGACTCCAACACCCTCCCCATGACCCCAAAATGGGAATTAGCAGACAAGATAAAGAAACAAAATTAATAATAATAACTATCTGAATCGGTAGGCATCACTGGATCCACAGCTACATGCTGAGCCCTTCAGTTTTAGATCTTACATCTCCAACAATGATATGCAACTAATGTTGCTTCATGATGTTTGTGTTTTTGTCCTTCCTGTCTCTGCAGCCGGCCATCAGCAGGACGGTGACTTCATGTTAGTCTGGCCCGCTCAAGGTTTCTTCCTGTTAAAAGGGAGAATTCTTGCCATGAAACCGCTTGCTCGGCGTTTCTGTAAAGTGCCTTGAAATAACGATGATTGCACCTGAGGCTTCACCAATAATAATGCATTGAATTTGTGCCTTTATTATGTTTGTTATTTTGTGGAAAAAAGTACATTTTCATTATTTCGTTACAATTTTAAAATGACTGTTAGTAGTAGACCAATTAATTGCAATTAAAAACCTTTTCTTGAGAGTTTAAAGGTAATTGTTTAGAGGTCGTTGTTTATTTCACCCAGTTTTGGGAGATTTTCTGCACTGTAGCTTTAACGGCCTGAAGCAAATTCTTATTCCAATTTATCATTGGAAATGATAAATTATTCCAATTTATCATTGGAATAAGAATGGACCACAAGAATTTTTTTGTATTTGTTGGTTACAAAGGTGAGTATTGTTATGATTTCTATCTAATGTTGACAGAAAACATGTTTTTCCGAGCTGCAGCAACCATGACACATAGTTTTTTTTTAAGGAAAACCTAATCAAGAGATTAACAAAGGAGAAAAGTATCACTTAGCTGGTGTCTCCTTGTGGTTGTTATCCTCAGTTTGTGGTGCATGAAAATGTTGCTTTGGTAAATGCAGCCAAAAGATAGTGACAATGACAATGTGAAAGGAACAGATATCATCCAACTCTTAATTTCTGATATCATTATAAACTGATACGTTTATAATAAAACTAAATTAATTTGGGTAACTAACGTCACATCTCTCATATTTTGACATTTAGAGGAGTTAGAGGAGACATAGCTGAAGAGTTTGATGTATAATATGGTCTTGCTGTTTTAAAAGTTGTCATTAAAAAAATAAAATCCAATACCCATCATTTCTGAGTACATTTTAATGCCAATATCGGGCAATAATAGCAGTCATCTATGGTTTCCAAGGCTAATCAGACAAAATTGGCAGAATCAGGCCAGATAAATATCTGGGGAAAACTGCATGATTTTGGTGGCCTTGACTGTTACTGGTCATTTAATTAACTTTTTTCTGCAAATATATTTATTATTTTTCTCTCTACTTCATTACAGTCAAAAGTCAGACAAATTATACACGGAATGTGAACCACCAGGAATCTTCTGTAAAAACAAGTCCCACAGCCGTCCCAGAGTCAGGTCATTACACATGACAGCTCGTCCAAATCAGTCATTATTACACTGTGATAAGCGCACTTTTTTTAGACGCACAGTCAGAACCGCATGAGTTCAGTGGAACTTGAAGAAGGGCCTGTTATGACCCTGCTATGCTCCACTAGTTGGTGGTCCAAACTGTTTTCAACTGTTAAGTCAGATCACCATTTCAAATAAGCACAAAAAGGTTAAAAGTGTTTTGGAAATAACTCAAAAGAGGTCATAGACCAAGACCTTGGACCCCTAAACTCTAACAGCGATTATGAACCAGGGTTTACATATCACTGCATGTTTACAAACCATTGTTTGAAACGTACAGTCACTATTTTACATTTTAAAGCCCTAATGAAATTGTGTGACATGAGCTTATTGCACTTGATGTTGAAATCCAATTTAGTTAAGTGATGCAAAGATGACTTCATTTGAGAGAATGGGGCGATTGTAATTTCTGGTATATTTCTGGACACTTTCCAAAAGCTTTCTTTAACAGGTTGGAACAATTTCAGAGAGCATCAACAAAAAGCCAGATGAACCAGCACCACTGGTGTAGAGCTGGCAATCCAAACGTTTGCTCCCTCCCGTATGAATATCTTTCATATTTTTCAGATCAACTTTAATAACACACCTCCATAGCATCAAAAATGATATTTATATCGGTACATATTGTTATCAAAAAGAATTATGCAAATGGGGGGAGAATTCACATCGCTCTGCATTTAATTTGATTTGGCTCCATGATTCAACCTTTTTCAGAGCAACACCTGAGTTTCTGCGTTAGAGGATCTGTTGGTGGAACTCTAGGGCTCCTCTGCAACCAGCCCCCTGTAGGATGAACGTATCGTTGGAAAACCCAGGCTTTATTCGCAGATGCTGAAGGCCGATATCCCGACAGATGGTCGGCCTGTGGAAGTACTGTTTATCGTCACGCAACAGGTCCGTCTGACAGCTGCTGGACTAAGAATAAAGCTATCTGAGATGACAAGACATTTTTCTAACAGCATGAAAAAACAGGAAACAAGACATTGATTCTTTCCACTTTTCTAATATGTAATTATGTTGTATTCATTATAAGGAGTATAATAAATGTTAATATTCATATTCATAATCTTTAAATATAAACATGTATTCGCTTTGCCCTGATTTCTCTCATTTTCAGACGCGTTTCTGCAGCCGCATGCAGAATATGCGCACATGCAAACTCTCCAAAAGCTGCAGGTAAATCAGGGCGCATCTTTGCGTCACGTTGGCGCTTATTTTGTTTTGTTGTTTTTTGTTTTTTTTTAAAAAAAAAAAAGACATTAAAAAGCAGGAGCATCTCGCTCTCGTCCGACTCCAGCAGCTGCCCAAAGGAAAGAGACTTTAGCGCCACGAAGGTGCCGCTTCTGTTGAGTCGTTCACTTTTCGCCACCTGACGCGACAAAAGTGCGTCATTTCCAAACAACCGTGCGCGCGTCGGAAGGAGCCGCGGAGCGTGTTTGTTTGTTTGTTTTGTTTTGTTTTGTTTTGTTTTAAAACCGTCTTTGATCCAGTTGTTCTGTGCAGAAACGGAATCCAGCATCGTGATTAAAAGCGAAGTAATAAAAGCGCAACTCACCGGGAGTCCCAGTGTAGCCCGAGCCCCGTCAACAGGTCTCCCCCTGTCCTCTCCTGTTCCTCCCCTCTCCGGGGACAAGCATCATGACTGGCCGCAGCGGGGGGCGGAGGCTGGACACCGGAGGCTGGACACCGAGAGGCTGGACACCGGGAGGCTGGACACCGGAGGTTGGACACCGAGAGGCTGGACACCGGGAGGCTGGACACCGGAGGTTGGACACCGGAGGTTGGACACGGGGAGGCTGGACACCGACGCCTGGACACCAGAGGTTGGACACCGACTGGGACCGCAGGTTGGACACCAGAGGTTGGACACCGGAGCCTGGACACCACAGGTTGGACACAGAGGTTGGACACGGAGCCTGGACACCGCAGGTTGGACACCGCAGGTTGGACACAGAGGTTGGACACGGAGCCTGGACACCGCCGGTTGGACACAGAGGTTGGACACGGAGCCTGGACACCGCCGGTTGGACACAGAGGTTGGACACCGGAGCCTGGACACCGCAGGTTGGACACAGAGGTTGGACACGGAGCCTGGACACCGACTGGGACTTCGACTCTCGGAGCGGCTTTCGAGTTCCTGCGCGCGCTCACGCAACAGACACGTGCCGCCCCCCCACGCGCGCGCACCTCTGCCTGTGTGACTGAAGCTGTAATAAAGGTGTAATAACGACCTGCGGACGCGTTTCCCGTCGGCAGTTTCGACACATAATGACATTTAACTGCATCATTGATATAAATCCCCTCGAAAGATACGAGGATGAACACTATTACCCGACTATTACTTGACAAAATGGTTGTCTTTTTTCCACCAAGTATATTCCTCAGGGAACGCCTCGGGTTCGAATTCCTGTTGGGATGGAGGCTGGGGTCTGTCTGTGTGGAGTCTCCATGTTCTCCTGAGCCTGTGTGTGTTCTCTCTGGGTCCTCTGGCTTCCTCCCACAGTCCAAAGACATGCACAGCTGTTATTAGGTTGATTGGGAACTCTAAATTGCCAATAGGAGTGAGAGGGAATGTGAATGGTTGTTTGTCTCTTTGTCCAGGGTGTCCCCTGCCTTCGCCCAATGTCAGCTGGGACGGTCTCCGGTCCCCCCGCGACTCTCAGTGGAGGATGAAGCGGTAGAAGATGGATGGATGATCTGCAGAGTAACACCATTTATAAGTAACCCATACATTCAAAGGGTACAGGGTGCTTGTTGTCACAGCAGGAATCATGCTTCCCTTTCCTGTTTTGACAAATATGTGAAAATGAAAGGTCAAACTCTAATAAATGTTCACAAGAACATGAATGGTACACTTCATTTTGTTCAAATGCCTCAAAGAGAGGGATGAGATGAACAAATAGCATCACATTCAAGCCAAAAACACACTGAACTGACTAATGTTACTCATCTATATCCCATGTAAAAACAACCATTATAAATCAATAAATAAAAAAGAGATCAATTCACTTCCAATCATCTTTATTGATACAGTTTCTGGTGCAGTCAAAATTTTCGCCAGGTGCTTTACAGAAACCCAGAGCCAGACCCCCAACTGGCAAACTCCACTTTAACAGGAAGAAACCTTGAGCAGGACCCTCCTCATATGGGAGGACCCTCATGCTGATAGTCAGCTGGGGAAAGAAGGAGGAGAAGAGAAAGAGGAGACAGAGGAAAGAAAAGACTAATATATTCAAATACATGCATCAACATTTAAATGTGTTAATTATACTGAGCAAAGCTAGAGCTGGGAAGGCCAGAGGTCAGCAAACAAGCATGGGGTCAAGGATTCTACTGAACCGACTTCTAACACAGCAAACGCGCTCGAATTTAAAGACATACGATCAACGTCTCGCTGGGGTTAGTCAAACATTCAAAGATAGATCATAAAAGCCACGGCATCAGGTTTTAATGCATTCTGCTTTGTGAGTTCTGGAGAACTCACAAAGCCTTTGTTGGAAAGGAGTGGCTTTCCAAATGAAATTCTGAGATTTGGCCTCTGCAGTGTCTGAGCATGCAGCTGAAAGTAATACTGCGGCTTTGTCACCAGTTGTAAAAAAGAAAAAAACACCCCTTTACTGGAATTGTGTCACTTTCTTAATCAGCTGCTTTCACAGCACATTGGCTGGTCAGTTATGCAATCATCTATTGCGATGATCAAAACCTACAGTTTTAAATATTTACATATAGATTATCAAGAGTTTTTTTTTTGGTTTTCAATCAGTATAGTTTTATGCAAAGTGCTCATTTTACGCAGATTCATTCAAACGGTTTCCGTTCGCCACAAAAATCAGCAGCAGTTTGCGTCACATTACTGTAACACTTAAGTCAATTTATGTTACCAAAATTCCCAAGATGACATAAGTGGTGTTTTCATATGAGAAAGATAAACAATAATACTCAGGGGAAGAGTCCTTAGAAATGAGCCTCTTAATGGGAAAGATACAGCAGAGGGTTCCATATGGATGTACAGACACGCCTCCACGAATACGCTGATGCCTCCACCTCTTAGAAAGGACAATAGTTAGAAAAGTTATTCATATATAACGATATCCACGATATATAAGATGGTTTTTCAGTCATTGGTACCGATTGAAACTGCATTGTGGTTCTTCGTGGGGTCAGGACTGCCGTGACCGTGCTCAGATGATTTGAGCGACCCAGTGCAAGTCACGTCCTAACCAGGGTGAGGTTCAGACCCAGGACTCTCTCCTCGGAGGTCGACAGTCTTGTCACCTCGGGGTGACTTTGTTTGTGTTCTGTGTGAAGACCAGAACAGACTGAGACTGAGGCAAAGGCCAACTTCTCTTTTAAAGAGAAATGGACGTCAGCAGACTGAAATCTTATTTTGAAAACCACTAAATTCCGAGTTGTTTTTGGTTTTTTTTTTCCAATTGATGCTGTAGCTGAACTGAAGGCTGGTGGACCATTTAAAAGGAATCTTTGTTTTGTCCACGAGGTGTTACAGGTTTCCTACTCAGCTCATATGAAAACCTTAAATTCTTTCGTCACACACGTACTTATGCTGTACTTTATCTGTCATCTGCTTAACGTGTTTATAAAGCCACCAAACCGCTGCCTTGAACAGACAGGAGTTGACGGTGTCACGCTATAAAAGTCATCCTGCGGACGAGTTTGAGTGCACCGTGGGTGACCCTGCCCTTGTCCCACGGCACGGCCTGTTCAGCCCCTGATCGCCCGCTCGCTCGGTGGAATCAGAAAAGACGAACGCTTGGGACATTTGAGCTGTTCGTCTAGGTCGACGCCCAGCTGCTGCTGCATGAGGATGCTTAAAAATGATTCTCTTGCTGGGGAGGGGGGGGCAGCAACACCACAGTTTAAAGGCAGCTGCTGCTGATGTCACTTTATTAATGGTCCTATTCAGCTGCATACACTGCTGCTCACGACAGATAGAATACAAGCAGACTTGCATATTCATGGTGTAGGATAGGAAAGGTTGTATCCACCTCCGTCTACACACATTTGGATAAACGAGCACACCAGCAGTTTTTTTTTTTTTTTATGATGACTGTGCTTTTCGTGGGCGTTGGTGAATGCGTAAAAAGGCGAGTGCCAATGTTTGCACAACCGTGCATGCTTCACTGACATTGCACAAGAATGTCTGAAGATGGAGAAGTGGCTGGTTTGTTCAGGAACATGTGGAGCGATAACGTTCTATACAAGGATATACTAACACAGCAGGACTGTCATACTAGGAATGAAAAAGATTGGAGGCAAGATTCCTTTTATAGGAAATTTTAATAGTTATTCAATGTTCTACATTTTACAGTAAATATACAATTACAAACTTGGCTTAGTTATAGTACTAAGATCACTAACTGATCTTAAAAAAAAAAAACCTCAACAAGTGAAAATTAAAACAAAAAAATTAAAAAAAATAAAAATTAAAAACAGATTTACACTTCATATCACAAGCCTGACACTGGTCCTGCACTCTGGACCAAATATCTAACATACAATTCACTTCTCTCAATGCTGAACAGACACTGGGCTTCTGTTTCCAAAACAACCTTACGGTAACAGATATACCATAGCATGTGCAAACTGGGTACCATACTAAAACTTCCAAAGATGGGGTTGTTTCAAATACTTGATCACAGAGGGATGCAAGTAGTTTTTTTCCTTTTTTTTTGGAAGACAAGGAATTTCCACTTTTTGCATCACATTTAGTGTCAAATCAAAGATATTTCAGAAATTTGGAAATTAAAAAGCTGCAGCAGAACATCAAACACATTTAAGAGCCTACTATTTAGTGTAATAGCAGTGTTTTCATTTATATTGTGAGAAAACTAAGACGTAGCGAGGGCAAAGCAAAAAAAAAAAGAGGGATGGAGGAAAATGTGACAAACAGTCCTGTGAGATTAAATCATTAAAAAGAGAATTGAAAAGCAATTGTCATTGTTTTCCACCTTTCAGGCAGAAAAATGGAGAACAAAAAGTGGATTAAAACGCCATTAAAAATTAAGACAACTTTGCATTTTGCACATTGACGTATCAGTTTCAAACTGTCCATTTTTCTCAAGTGCAACGTGAAATAAATGAGATATAAGGAATGGAGTGAAATTATATCAGTTAAGCACTGTGAAAAGCTAAACTAACCCGTCACTTCTGAGGCGCCAGGTTAAAACGGATCAGCAAGGGCCTTGGTCCTCAGGCTGGCAAGGAAAAAGAAAATTCTCTTCTAAGCACACCATAAGCTCATGTGGTGTCACATTTTGTTTGGCATTGGTAGAAAGGCTCTGAAACCATATAAACCACCACATCTCCAGTTGAGTTTGACAGAAGGTTACCTTTTCTACACGTAAAATCCACCAATTCATCTACCCAACATCTTTCATGCGAGTGATGCCGTTTCCACTTTGTCGGTGCTGCCACCTAGTGGACATTTTTGTTTCATGCGAGTGCTACAGACAAGTTTGCCAAAGTTTGAATGAAAAACACACAAAGGTTCAAAGGAATAAAACGGGTGGAGGTGGGCATCAGAAACAATTTTGCATCCTTGACGGTGATAATATGAAGGGCTGCAGAAATTGCTTTGATGGGAGATGTGGCAAAAAACAGAAGAAACACAGTACACAGTAAGAGAAAACAGTCAGACAGGCAATAACCAGCAGCAACGAGGTGAGGAACAGGACAGCAATAGAAAAGCACAGATTCACAGGAAGCTAGACATAATATAACAAGGACTCAAAACTCACTAATAGCAGAGGAAATAATGATTACAAAAGTCATTGATGGAAGCTGAGGGTTTTAAACACGCCGATCAAAACATCTTAAAGAACAAAACAGTTGTGTAGTTTTGTTTAATCCTTTTCCAAAGGTCAGTAACTCCGGGCAATTATTATATATATGTATATAGAAAAAAAAAAAAAAAAAGAAATCCCAGGTCTTTATGTTTACACTCCCCCTCAGCAACTGATATGTGGAGGAAAAAGATGCAGAGGAAAAAAAAAAAAAAAAGTGAAAATCAAGATCAAAAGCACAAACAGTAGCTGCCACACTGACGCAACCATGCTTAGCTAGAAATATATTAATGTACCACTTGCTGTATAAATATACTGCATTTTTTTTTTTTAACTTTGAGATCCAATGCTATAGTGAAATACACCTGAATATTATGCATACCCATAATGTTTAGTTGACCATAGGGAAAGAAGAGAAACATCAAAAATAAGACAAATGAGAAATACTGACAGAAATAGTGGTTGTTTAAATAAAACCTAATAAGTAATATTTCCTGCTGTCACAAAAAAGTAAAAAAAAAAAAAAAAAGAAAAAGCTATTCCTTCAATTGTACAAACCTGAATTAAATTATACAAGGTCCACCTACGATGGGATCTTTGACACTCACGTTGACATGACATCATCTAAAATACCAGGGTCACTTTAAAAATAAGGCTCAAAGATCGACATTTTCATCTGACAGCAGCTGTTTTTTTCTTTTTTTTTTTGAGAATTAACCTACAAGCGACAAACATCTGGATTAAGAATACCTCAAACACTCAACCTTATTGTTAATTTAATAAATCACAACATAAACTGCGTCATCCTCACTCCTGCGTTACAAATCCTCGGTACCTGTGACGTTAAATTATAATCAGCTCTTTTTGTTGGTTCTTTTTTTTTTTCTCTTGTATTGTGCAATGTTTCAAGTTATGGAAATACCCAAATGCTTGATATGTTCAACTCTTATTTTCTGCAACTAATTCATAGTTAATAGTGGCTCCATACGAAGCCTAAAATCCACAATTATTGATTACTATAAAAATCAAGTCCGATCAAAATAATTATGGTAATAATTCAAAGTACTTTAGAGTATTTCCTCTAAATGAAATGTATTATTTAACCACATCTACACAACTGCACAGTATTTTTTTGTCACTAATTACAACTGTGTCATCTGTAAATGTGTATATACTGTTTTAAAAATACTACGTTTTGATATATTTAAGAGGATCAATATTTATAAAAAGATCAATCATGACATATACATGTAGATGTAGGAGTATATAAAAAAAATAAAATTAACTTTATTGTTCCATGTATAAATGGCTCAAATATCCTCAGCCAATTACATTTTCTGTTAAATGAGGAATTTTAAATATGGAGTATTATGTTTGAAAGCAGATATGTGTAAAAAAAAATGTTCAAAGTGCAGTGAAGAGATTGGTTTATATTTTACCATATTAAAGAGCTTCCTATAAGCTCCTGAAGGTCTTCATGAACTCACCTATGACCTTTTCTAACGTTTCTACCAGGTAACGCGCGCTTCCTACCTACTCTTACGTTACTCAGCAATGTCCCAAATCTTGCAGCGTGACATTAAAATGAGTGAAACTGCACGGGATCACACCTTTGCACCTATTCATTACCTTAACAACTAAAACCAGCACTACTTGGATGGGCGTATTCTCCTTTATCACTTGCAGTTTGCTTTGGAAAACACTACATGCTGAACCTAATCCTCCAGATTAAAAAAAATGATCTCTTACCACAGACCACGTGACGCAGTCAATTGCTCTAACCGGGTGTGATTGTTTCCTCGCCAACGTTTGCGCAGCAAGGAAATACACACACACACACGTAGTGAAAGGAGCTGCGTTTGTGTTGTCACACATAAATGTCTTGTACCTTGTAATTAAACGACCCAGTGGACATGTCAGCCCTCCTACAACACTATTACTACAGTCCTACTACAGTCAGAAATCTGTATAGTTGTGAGCAACAATGTATCTGGAGGTATTGTACAATAAGTGCCATTAAGTGATCATGTTTTCCCACGACAGCACAGAGATCGCCGTGCATGCTGCACATATGCGATAGTGTTTGTGACCACCGAAGCTGCAGTGGTGCCTTTCTGCTTATTATATATATTTATATCGGTACGTTTTCTAAAATATACTGACCTATGCTAAGATTACGATTTTAAAAGCGTCAAAACATACTAGCCTGCATAGTATGGAACATGTAGTCGACGATTACTCGGTGTGTAGTGTGGACACAGGTGGATGAATTGAGAGAAAAAAAAAAAAAAAAAAAAAAAATCATCTGCTCATCGTGACAAAGCACTCACAGGGAGATGTGACAGCAGAGATGGTGGACCGACTGCCAGATAGACAGAGAGACAGATAGACAGAGAGACAGACAGACAGAGAAACAGAACGACAGACAGGCACTGGAAGACAACTGAGAAAGAAAAGGACAAGTAATGAAAGACCGAAGGACCCGGAAATGGTTTCGAGATCTAAAGTCCCAACAAATGGGGGGGGATTAAAAAAAAAAAAAAAAAAAAAACAACCCTTTTAAACCCCTATGCTAAAAACGAGCGTTTGGCAGCGTGAGTCAAGAGAGTCTGCGATGGTTGACGACGAGGAATGAGGAATAAGTGCCCAATATTTTCCAGCCAGCTCATCAGCAGCAGGAAGGACCCCACAGACCAGTACGACACAGAAACAGAAGCAAATGATGCCTGTGACCCATCAGAGAATCCTTCTGGAGTTTCAATGACAGACATGGCAAAAATAGAGTCAATAATATTATTAATAATAATAATAATAATAATAGTAGTAATAATAATAATAATAATAGGTTGGCAAATGAACTGAGAAAAAAAATAAAAGCAGCTTTCAGAAAGAATTATTAAGAAGAATGTGGCGTAATAACAATTATAGTAAAGTGGCTGATGCACTTTAATTTTGTTCTTCTAGACAGGTGCCGAGTTCCTGTGGCTACCAGTGAGAGCCCGTGTTAGGTTTTGAACAGTTGCATACGATGGTGGACTCCAGATCTGCTGTGGGAGAAGAGCAGAGGATTTAGGACCAACTGAGCCAAGACTGAGCAAATGGCACAATTTGTTCGGGTTCTACAAAGAAAGAAAAATAAAAGCACGGAGGAAGAAAAGGGCGGGCGATCGAAAGGAAAAACAAAATAACGTAAAGCCCGAACGTAAGAGGGCAGATGCTCACATGATGGGTGGGCTCTACCAGTGAGGCGGTACGTAGCTGTACCCAGGTGTCCCTTGGGGCCTATAGGTTGGCACTGTTACTGGGTGTCCTCCAATCTGGGGTGTTGGGGTGTTGTCAGCAGGGTCCCTGCAGGATGGTATCAATGAGCTCTCACTCAGAACTGGCGTCGGTGTAAGTCGGTGAACGTACGCCTTACCTGCGCTCATTGCCATGGTTGTTCCGGCGACCATCCCCATGGCAGGAATGCTGTTGTTGCGAGGGGTGGGGACGGGGACGGGGGCGGGGTAGAGGGCTGTAGAGGGGATGCTGTTGGGCTGCACCACGGTGGTGTGATGGATCACATGTGGCTGGGCCGCATAGACTGGTTGAGTGTAATAAGCTCCCTGTAGAGAGGAAGAGACGCGTTAGTGACGACGGATGGCAAAAAAAAAGCTACAGACCGACATCAAAAACAGCATTACAGAAATGGCCCCAAACCATTTCTTTGGAATTTAATCCGAGACGAGAAAAGCACTCGGAGAGAGCGCAGACCTCCACCCGGCATTTTATTTCCCCCACATATTGTGACTTCTGGGATTCCACGTGCTCCGTCTGCACCGAGCCGAGAACCTGGAGCGACCGACGGCGGATTCCCTCGCGCGTGGAGCGAGATCACAAAACCACGCGAGATACTACTAAGATGCTACAACTACTCCCCTGAGATCATGCAACTGAGACATATTAGAAAGTACCTAAGATGATCATCCCATGATGGTTGATCTTAACATTAACAACCGTTTTTCCACTTTTTTCCCCCCACACACACACACATCATTTTATCAAATTATCAATTTCTCCTCCATCCTCAGAGCCTCACTTCTACAACTTGTGTAACACGATGTGATGGGATTTTGAAAAAGAAAAAGGAAAAGCATTTATAGCCCATGGTCCATATCCTAGATTGTGTCAAATTTTAAAATTTACCGGGTGTTGTGTGTGTTTCCGGTTTGATGCGATCTGAGCAACGTGGATTGACGCGTCATGGAAGCGCAGTGGCTGAAAAATACAAAATCCGTAATCCGGAACATCACCAAAGTTTAATCATCTGTTCCTGGTCCCGTTATCAACATTTCCTGGAAAATTTAATTAAAATGCGTTGAGAATTTTGAGCAATTTTGCAAACGGACAGACAGTTTGACATCTGTATTCTACAACTACCATTTTTTTTGGCCCTTGTAACACAAAACAAACACAATTAACTAAACCCTTTGCGTCCTGGTTTAGGAGTGGAATTTTTGCTGGGTTTAAATGCAAAAATGTAGAAAAAGCCACTGAAAACCACCCATTACTTATGGTCTAGGAACTCAAATCTCAATATTTAACACAAAATATTCAAAAGATAACAGAATGTTTCCTTACTGGACTTATTTTGGATTGTTTTATTTTAAAAAAATTGGTTAAATCAATCCACTAAAGTGTTTAACAAATACAATTCACCACTAAAAGAGTCTGTTGCTGGTGGTGGTGCTGACTTGACATCACTACCTGTGCCTGTACCTACCTGTGCGTAGATGTTCTGTTGAGGGTAGGCACTGCGGATGGGGTACATCGGTGTTGGGTAGGGGGTGGGAGTCGGGGTGTACGGAGGAGGTGCTCCATTCGACTGTGTTGGGGGAACTTTGTACGGAGTACCCGCTGAAGTATATCCTAGAAAACAAAAAGACGATGAGTGACAACAGACAATTATAAATATGCTAAAGCTCTTTGAACCTTTCAATTCAGATGAACTGTATTTATACAGCACCAGTTACAACCATGATCTTTACTGACCTGTAACTAATTACACTCTAAATACCTCACTGCTATCAAGTTATTTATTTCCATACGCTGATATGAAGCTGGCAGTATATCTAATGTTGTGGTCATGGTGTGTTTTATCGGTGGCGCCACCTCATCTCCTCTTCCATCCCACCTACGAGCTGCAAATTGATCCGAGCACGCGATCCCAAAGGACGTCTCGGTTACTAATATGCAGAGGGGAGAGAACGCTACTGGATCTGGAGGAATGCAAAGGTTTATTTTTAGCTGAAGGATTTTCTTTTAACCCCTAACATGAAAACACATCCAACATCATAATGTAACAACATTTGTAATCCAACATAAAAAGGCAGCGCCTGAATAACAGGAATTGCCGGCAGCAGCGGGCTGCAGTACCTCTGGTCTGCCACGTGGAGGAGCTTCAAGGTCAAACATGCTACTAGCTATGTGCAGCTCCTGTGCTTTCTCTTGCACAAGGACAAAGAAACAAAGAGGTGCTGCAGGTTTCATGTAGGTAAGCCTGTGTGTGCACAAACATACTCGGTCTCACACGCATGCTTGCTCTGATATGAATAGACAAAGACGCGTTACAATGCCAAAAAAAAAGCCTTTTACAAGAAATTATTCTTCTATTCAATAAGGTCCTAACAAAGAGGTGTGTTAGAATCAGATGCAAACAGGCTTCTTTGAGAGAAAACTGTTGGCTTATACGTGAAATTTTCAAAAACAGGTTTTACATATTTGGGTGGAACAAAGCTGTGAGGGCTTTGCCACAGCATACCTGCTACCTTTTGTTAGATTTCCAAAAGATTCATCCAAACTGGGGGAGGGGGAAAGAGGTGACAGGGCTTCAAAAACATCACAGATGGATTCTCCAAAGCCAGATACTTTAAATTCAGGGGAAAATATCAAATGTTAATCTTATTTTGATTTAGCAGTAGACTAAACCTTCCTAATAGATACACACAGTTATCATAAGATGCTTCCTCATAACAGAACATATTTGCGTTTTCCCACCCTTTGTTCAGCTCAATTAAATTGCCCTTTTCATGTGCATGTTAGACATTTCTAGAAATGCTTTTCAAAACTTATATTAAATCTCTACTTTTAATGAGTTTCCTACACTGCCTCAGGACATTCTGCATTAATGTGTCATGGGTTTTGGTGATTGAAATATTAAAAAAGAAGAACAACCTTGCTATTTTGGAACCTAGAGGACTATATTGAGGCTTTGCTTCCAGCAACAAAACATCTCCCTTCTTGTAAAGATACCACTCTCCCTGTAGATTGAACCTGGAGAGAGGTCTCTTATCTTAATATGAAAACAAAGAGATCAGACCCTGCAGGAATCTTTCATCAATTTAGCCAATAACAGATGATAGTGAACATGTTATTTCAGCTATTACAAGCAGCCTTAGACAAAAGCAACTAGATCTTCAAAAAAAGAAGGAAAGAACCAGGAAAACTAGTTTATAAACAGAGAGACTGCTAAAGAACACAAATGAAATGAAAATCACTGAAGAGACATCGTGCAGTCGTGTAGACTCCTGGAGGACAGCCACCCCAGGACCTAATAAATCCAGCTGTGACCTCTATGTATTCAAAAACACACTGTCTGTTTTCCAATATTCTATAATGAAACACAAATGAACACAAGCAAATCATTAGTGTTTTCTGTTTCTGTGGGTTTAGTTTTCCTATCCAGGCAAATGTACAACACAAACACAGAGGCCTCGCACCAAAGACTGTTATTTTGGTCTTAACTTGCCCTGTATGTTACAGTTTAATCACCTGGAGTGAGCTGAGAACATGAAGGCAAAATCAGCTAAATAACCTGGGGCAGTTTGACAGCTGTTACAATTTAAATCTCAGCACAAGCCCCTCCCGGCGTGCCTTCAATCCAAATAATAAGAACATGTTCTTATGATAAACAGATGAATACTTTTCACTCATAATATTACAGATTACGACTGAAGATATAAGAGGTTGTTACACCGAGGACAACAACTCTGACTGAGCAGGACTCTAAACACTAAAGGTGTTTCATTGTTCAACAGACTGACTCCTGTAATGGACAACAACTAAAGACAAGTGGCTTCAAAGATGCAAAGTGGGATTCAGAAAGGAACTGAATGCTAAATGCCCATTCTCTCCCTCACTTTTTGACATCTTAATCGAGCTACTCAACAAGACAAATTTTATTCTCTCTCTATTTTTTCCCTTCCAACATTGATGAAAGTATTTCATTTCATCATACCCAAGCATTATCTGCATACTTTAATGTCTAATATACATCAATGACATTAATGACACTCATGAAAAAGTTGCGCAGTTGGGCAATAATATTTTACCAATGATTCGAATCATCTCTAAATACTAATACCATTGGCTGAGTGCATGCTGCATAATGACATTACCACCCTTACTTGACCACACATCTGCTTTAAAAGCATTAATATAAGCACCTCCACGACAGTCGGAATTTATTGTTGTTGTTTAAATTTTCCAGTGCAAAAGACTTTAAATGCATCATAGTTTACAGAATTAAGGATGCTCATTATTAACAAGAACAAATAAATTTAAGAGGAAATTCAGCTCAGATGTGCTGTCACACTGTGCTGTTCCTTAAGGTAAATAATGGATACCCCCTGTGTATCGTACAGCAGCTTGGCAAATTCTGCAAACTGTGCCTGACTTGACAAGTTCTTCTTATCCTTGTAAAATCTGTAGTATTGCAAAACTTTGGATTTATAGTTAACAGATAAGTAGATAATAGTCTTTGCCTCAACACATATTGGGATCTACCCATCCCTAGTGTGTGTGTGTTTTGGTGCTCACCTGGTGGATACCCTGGACTACCTGTTTGATACAGGTTGGGTGTATAGGTCGGAGTGGTAGCAGGATACCCTCCTGGATAGCCTTCAAACAAAAAAAGAACATTTCACAATATAAGCCTGAACGAACACACACACACACACACACACACACACACACACACACACACACACACACACACACACACACACACACACACACACACCTGCAGGGGAATATTTGGAGCAGGTTGTGCACAGATGGTGATCATTACAAAAATGGCTGCATCAATAACCCAGTTGGCTAAATGTGCCTTAGATTAAGAAAAGACACACCTGCCAATATGGCGAGGGAGGAGCTGAATTTAGAAACATGAGCAGTGCGAGCAGACATGCAACAGGGACGCAGGCGAGTGCACAGGCGTCATGAAATAAGTATCAAAATAACAAAACACATTTGATTTGGAAAAAAAAGTACTCTTTTCACGTCCTGAGAGTCATAGGGCACAGAAGAGAAAAGCTTGGATAGGAAGTGAGAGGTGATCTTGTCCCTGACTAATATCAGCACTTGCAGTCAATCTCAGACTTTCTGCAGCCTTCTCCCCTCACCATGAAGACTCTGTTGCTGTTGGCTGGTGCAGATGCAACAGTCTAACATTTGTAAAAATACCTTTGTCAATATGAAATGCTGAAAATAATCCCTGCTCAGCTTTGCAATTACACATGAAAGCACAATAGTTTTATGATGATGACAGAACCATCAACTAAAGCCAAACTGCTACTTCTCCTACATTTTTCTTTTGATTTAAGTTTTCATTTTTGGTGCATGAAATGAGTAATTTGAAAATAGTTGCCAAACTGTCTTATAGACCTTTTCATTGTTAGAATAATGACACTAATCATTTGCTGCTTTAAGCCTCAAGAAAAAGCCAATTTTAACATCGAGTCTGTCGAGTTTCTTGATCCTGTAACCATTGTAAGAGTCATGGAAGCACAACAGCTGCAGCCTTGCAGAATTTACAACTGTACACAAAATGTATACAATAGAAAATCTATATAAAAAGCTAATTTGTGAATATGTCAAATAATAAACCTTCATACAAATTAGATTAAAAAAGACCAATAGAACCTGACAAATAAGTGAAAATGCCCCATTCGTGCATTAGGACAGAAGGTGTAGCCAACCTTAACCCTGAATTATTGATTAATTCACTGCATATATTTAAACATAACATTATATTCAGGATTCTCAGTTTTGAGGGGAGGAGACATTCAGTGTACCTGGAAAGGCCATATTCTTAGGGTTTCCATATGGGGTGCCAGGCTGAACTGGGCTGTAGACTGGGTTCATGGCTGATGATAACCTGTTCTTACTGAAACAGACAGCAAAAGAAAAGACACATTGGAATAAATAAAATACTAGGAGACAAAAATTACATGTACATTGAAATGAAATGTTTTACATATAAAACCTGGGCTCCACGACTGATGCTGGCCTGATAAGTGGTAAAGATCATTCAGCCAAAAAAGCTACACAAACTACGCATTCAACAATTTAACACCTCAAGCATTTAACACACTCGTGATTAATCACAACCAACATATGCAGTTACAGAGTGCAGATAGATAAAATCAGTGTAAACCACAGCAAATGATTCCCACGAGTTTAATGATAGAAGGAATATGATAAAATGACCACACACACACAATTATACCCAAGCAGCTATAAAAACTAAAACAGATAAAATAAAAAAAAAAAAAACAAAAGGATTTCAAAAATTACTTTATGTAATGAGGCCCAATTTCTTCCTTACTGGGTAGAATACTGTTCAACAGTTATTGTTTATTTATTGAAATATCAGTTGCAGTTCTAAAAACCAAAAGGAGATGTTTACATGCTTAGGATTAATCCATGCTTAGGATTCAGATATAATGAATATAATATACATATAAAGTCATGTTATTCATAGGTCCGCTTCAGAACTGACTGTTTCGAGTGGCTAAAAGTAAACCCAGAAATCAAGAACAAACATCACGAGGATCTGAAAAAAAGACCATCCATCTGTGTGAGCTTGCACAGACGTGTGGTGGACTTGAAGTACACCATGTCGGACTCTTGGACATCTTGGAGAGCGCCATTTGTTTTACATCCAGAGCAGCACAGCTTCGTGTCACCATTCTTTCCTAATCCATGTCTACTGGGTAGGAATGATTAACAAAGTCTACAGACCAGAGCAATGCAGTTAAGTTATACAGGAAGTCATAGATTAGCCTCGTTGAGAAGAGCAAGAAACAAAGAACAAAGAAAGTTGCCGTTGCTTATACTGAAAGTTCAGCTCAGGCTCAAATATGTCCTTGAAAACACTTCACAACATTTTTTCCCCAAATTCTTTGTTTACTAAAGAATACACTGGTAAAAATAAGCATTTTACAATCATTTTTTAAAAACACCCACACATGATGCACAGTGTTAATGAAATACCTAGCGATTTCTGTAATCAATATTGATTAATTAATACTGAAATGTGGGGATCATGCTAATCAGGCCACACTTTTAACATGTCAAAACCAGTAAATGCATAATTGTTTAGTAGTTTCTTGAACAGAAGTGACTTTAAAACCTACTCTCCCTTTGACGATTTTCACTAGTTAGCTAGTCCAAATTAAGTTATTCCTATTCGGCAATATTTGTGACACTATTAGGTGAAATCAATCATCATTTTCCCAACAGCACATGAACACAATAAGGACGAGTTCTATCAGCCTAGTTTTCTGAACGTGCTGGAAATTAAGTGAAGGCGCCATTTTTTATAACATTTGCCATGTTTTGTCTTTTTTTACTCGCTTGTAATGTCAAAGACTCATTCCTTTATTGTTTCAACTTACCTGTTCAATGAGAAAATGGGCACAGGGGGAGGGGCATGACTATTTGAAAGTGTATGCGTGCGTGTCCCGTACCTCTTGTGCGTGTCTGGTTGATACATGAAACTGAATTTGTCTGTGGGATGCCCGCTCGCCATTCTTGTGGTATGCAAATAAGGAAGGAGTGGTAGTGGATATGCAAATCTGAAATTAAAACAGTGAGAGGTCATGATTACAAAGAACATAGGAAAATGAAAAATTAAAATAAAAACAAAAAACAAACAAGAAAGCAAGCACCAGCACAACAGCAAATGGTTAGTGACAGCTGCAAGGAGCCAGCGCTTAATGTGAGCATAGTGACATCTTAGTCACCAATTAACTTTCAAAATATAGTAGAAACCATCTCGAAATAAATAGTAAGAAAATATGTTTTAGTGATATTTACTAATGTGCAGGATAACAGTAGGTTTTTTATTGAGCTCCAATTTTATTCCCATGAAGCTCCATCCTGCAATATTTGATATCTACATATGCGCCGTCCAAAATCAAGCGTGTGCACAAGAATAGAAGTGTATATACAGATATAGGATGTGCCATTAAATAAATACAATACAAGCAGCAAAGAAAATAATCCAGCCAAATCAAAATGCAGTGAACACCCAGAATGTGAGCAAGTTGCAAGAGCAAAACAAAAAAATATAAGAGCCAAAAATGCTGCACAAGCACAAAGTGGAACAGCTGAGGAGCAATTAGAGGCATTAGTCTGTGATATGTATCCTCTGAATGTGTGTGCATGGTTCCGGGACCTGGTGTGCAGTGGATGGTAAAGATCATGACAGCTTCTGCGGCTGAAACTTTGTATTTATATTTCTGAGTGTAAACTGGAGGATATGCAAAGAGTAATGGACAGATATATTTGGTTGTTTCTTTTCCCCAGAGGTAGAGCTTGACCCAAACATAATGCGATTACATTTCCAAATTACTATATTTCCAGCAAGTTCCAGCAATTTGGCTTTTCTGGAAAAGCTTCATGTGACTAAATGTGTGAATGTTGCATTTAATGACATTAGAGAGAAGTCCTGAATATGTTGATGTCTCCACAATAAGACAGGCAGTCCATTCATGATGTGTTTGCAGTGCTGTAGGAGATCATACCTGACGTGAGTAGAAGAGGATATCGGCTAATTTCTGATCGATGTGAATAAGATTTGCTAGGGTGCGTGATAAGAATTATTTTAACTGATATGACCTGTTATAGGTGAACAATTAGAAATTGTTTGTTGGCAGATAAAACCCAACTGTATAAGCTAAGCTGCTCAGGTAATATAGCTACCCATTTATGTCAATAATTCTCCATATTGTGTTTTTCTGAAGTATTGAAGTATAGTTTTTTTCTGAAGTATAGTTTTTCTGAAGACCTCTGTCAGGAGGTTATGTTTTTGCTGGCGTTTGTCTGCTGTTAGCAACATAACTCAAAAAGTTATGAATCAATTTTGATGAAATCAAATTCAGAATTTGTTGGAAATGTGAAAAGGAAGAACTGATTTCATTTTGGGGGTGATCCGGAAGAAATCCTGGATTCTGGATCACTTTGAAATTTGCGTTAACATTGTGGTAAATGGGGCCAAAAAAGTTTGTTTCTCAATATCTCATTTAATTATTGACCAAACCCCATGAAATTTGACTCAAGGATGGACAATGGGATCCTCTATCATATTCCAAAGGCTAATCCGGATCTGATCAAGAAGACGGATTTTATTGCAATTTATATAAAAAATGGGGGTGCCCTTATATTTTAGCCTACTGTGCCTTTTATATTAGAGGTAGAAATTTCTAACAAGCGCTGTCATGTAGCGCTGTCATGAGTCATTTTCGCATCTGTAGTATGTCAACGGATCATGGCATATGGAACAAGATCCAGAAGAAAACCGCCATTACAGAAAATAAGATTTTCGTGAATAACTACTGAACTAAGACATATATTGTTATGATTCCAGTGGCTAACGGCATGTTTTTATGGTCAAGGAATCTAAATATGTAGTCAAAGTATATGTGGGACTAATATTTATGGTGGAAATCACAATATGCCAGGAATCGTTGTGCTTGGTGGAGGTCTGCACTCTCTGAGTGCTTTCTAGTTGGGAGAGTTTCTGTCTTATCTTGTCAAATGTAAAATTATTCCTTGATAATTTCCATTCCATGGATTTGCCATGATCATTCCATGAGATTTGCCATGATCATGGAATGATCATGGCAAATGGTTAAGAAAGTGTTTTTGGATTATGTCAATGTGGTGGTTTCCTAGGTTTTTAACATGATTAGTTTCTAAAAACAGTGAGACAACCTAAACTGTAGAACCAGTTCTTTAGGTTTAGAACGTTTTGTGTCCACACCAGGAGTCATCAAATCCTGCCTAACTCACTGCTGCTTTTAAACAAGCTGAGAATGTGTGACCTTTCCACTTTGTATCTGTTTTATTCCATTATTTCTGTTACAGTCATTGCAATAGTTTTTATGAATAAAAATATGACTTTTTATGACTGTATTGTGATGTGCACATACCATTCTGATTTACATTAATTATAACAATGTAAAGAAATATGAACCCTAAATATGACAAAATCTGATAATTGATTCAATGAGTGCAAACATATTTATAGATATTTTTTAAAAGCAATTTCTATGAATTTAAACTAGCAGTACATCATCTGGGATGTACCAACAATTAATAGCTTTAAGGCCAGAATATGCTAAGAGAAGTGTGTGTGTCCTTTTAATATTATTTTTTTTTAAAATGATAGCCAGATCTAACCTATCAACATGACTATTGGTAGACACCAAACAAAAAAAGAAAAGCGAATCTTGGTGGTGCCACCCCATTAAGGAGCTTCCTACAGCCTAGGGGAAGAAGACATAGTAATAATGAAGGAGAAGAAGAGGAGGGAGGAAGAGTGAAAGAATCATCTCACTCTCACGCATGCACTCACATACATACACACACACACACACATTCGGAAACAAAGAGCAACCAACACAACCCCCACAGACTCCATCCTCTCCTACAATACCTCACCAGGCATCTACTCTAAAGCAACACATCGAAACCGGTGGGTGGAATCACACCAGCACAAGAGAAAATAGAACTGAACAGCTTTTTTGATCCAAAGAAAAGCGGCGTTTCGCTCCAGCATTTCAGAACATGCAAACCCTGTTTGTATCAGGTTTTTTTTAAATTAACATATATGCTGCCAGCATTCACTTTACTGCGCAGTGTAACACTGCAGTGTAACACTGCTCAATAAAATAAAGGAAATGCACAATCATAACAGTGTAATTCGAAGATAATTACACATCTGGGAATTATTTCACCTGCTAATTAGACAGAATAACAGGTGGAAAAGAGAGGGAGTCAGCAAGACAACTATTAAGCAATGTTTGGAAGGCGCTGCCACAGAACATCCCGCTCTCCTCATTCTTTCTGCCCTCTTCTTGGCTAGATTTGCAGTTTTCCGGAGCCAAAATGACCTCCAGCTGGCCGCTCGTGTGTATGTTTCTGCCCAGACTAAGAAACAGACACGAGGGCTCGACATCCACAATTTGGGATCGCGCTCACAGCTCGGCACCGCGCGGCCCGATCGGCGTTTGCCAGACAGCTTCGGAATTGGCAGACTGTTGCGTTTCACACTGAGCACATTCTGTCTTATTTGATTTCGTTCGGCGACAGGATGCCATTAGTAGGCCCGAAGATGATTCATTACTATTTTTGTCCAAAAGTGTTACATTTTCCTTGATTGGACCTTTTCAAACAAACTTAAATTTGGAAAAGAAATGGCAGATTGTTGGCTGAGCCCTCAGAGAAACTGCACTTAAATCTATGCTGTAAATCACCGAAAATCTGTATATATTTTTAGAATCAAACCTAATTATCCATTACTGGGAAGGATTGTTGCGTTTCATCCGTAAGATTTCTGTCTTAATAGGTTTTAAAAGGCTAAATTCGGTGTGATGGCACACGGTGTCCCCATCTACAAACACAACCAGTCCTGTTATTACCAGTCCAAATTCATTTTACTGGAAAATTCAAAGGAAATGTAATGGAATCATCAAACACGGCTTCCTTCTATACAATCCTGGCTTACGATGCCATGGGCTGCAGAGCCCTGAGCTATTCTGGATCTGGGACAGTGTTACACTCTACATTTCTGCATCTGTTCTTTTCTCTGTGTTCTTCTATTCAGCTTTAAACAATTGCTTGAGTCAGTAACACACCTCCATTGCCGGTGTTAGTCCCTCCAGTCCATCATTTTCAGGTCTCCCCATAGATGGTATTCTCCAGAACACTCACAGATTGTCCCAAACCCCTTCCTGCATTGTCCAAGTGCCTTGCTGAAGGTGAACCTTCTTGGTTTCTTCAGACTAGAGTCTTGTTTCTCCTTAAGGTGCTCTTCTAGGGTGATCTCTGGTTCTTGGTCATAATGATTGCCCGGAAATACAGATCTCTTTAATTGGACTTCAACTTTTGTTCAGTCATGCCAGGTTATTGTTAGTTTTGTAAGGGGTCATAATAAACTTCTCTTTACAGGCAAATCCATGTACAAAGGCTGGATTTCCTGTTAACAGGAAAAATCCCATCATAAAAAGGCAGAAGCGAGTCATAAATATGTAAATCAATTCAAATTGATTAGCAATATTTATTCAATTCCAAGACATTGTTAAACCGCTTGTGCAATATGCAAATGCCCTCATTTTGCACCACTGATAACGATCGCTTCGCTTATCAAGTACAATGAAGTTGGGAATCCCTTTAGCTTTCACAGCATCTGCTTTTTGTTTGTTTGTTTTTGGATTTTGTTTGTTTTTCCTGAAGTCATTCTTGACGGCTCTTTTTGTATTTCTACCCCCTGGCTATATATTTATGGAGCTCCCTCATGTGGTGCTTTCTTAAATGTTTGATAATGTTTGGGGCATTGTACATAGCAATGGAGCTGCTGCCTCTTGCAACGGCTTCGCAAACATCGCATGTTGTTGTCTTGCTTCATGGGGTTTCCAGTAAAATATTTATAAATAATGCAATAAAATGTTGTGTGGGAAAGTTCACTCGTCATAGTGTTGCTCAATACTAGCCTACTAGATTTCTGGCTGCAAAATGTGGATTGGATGGCGTGTCTCAATGAGACACAGACTAGCCCACAGGAATCACTTGTGTAGTCATTTTAACAGACAACATTAAAGGACAGACATAACTCATGGATTGGAAAAGTCTGCAGGTTGGATCGGAAATTTCCAATACTGGATCGAATCAGCCCCATCCCAAGTGACAGGTGGAAAAACATGGGAACACCGAGGGTCAGCAATGGGCTTGAATGTGTATGTCAATAGCTGCATATTACATTAACATTTTAGAAATGCTGTTCTCAGTGTAATTCATTAAAAAAAACTATCTTATAACTATCTATTTATACCTCAGATACATAGATAGTTATTATAAGATAAGTGATTTATCATAATATTTAATGTGTCATTGTAGGCCTAATAATTTCAATTATCTATATCATGATACAGAGAAATCATAAACTGATCATATAGTGTATACAAAAAAATACCTCCAAACAGCTTTTAGCCCCTATTCTGCCATAATTTACTTTGTATGTTACCCTCAACCTTCCTCTATCTTCTGGAACCATTATTAACACCCTGACAGTATCTGAAACCTATTTTTGAAAAAGGATGGTCAACAGAAATAGGTTCTTCTACCATTTATATAAAAGAACATTATACTTTAAACTTCTGAAAATGCTGAATTGAATCATCACAATAGTTTCTGTGAAAATATCTAGCTATCTGGCCGTCACCATATTCCGTTGTATCATATCAAAAATCAATCTGTACACAGATCTGTCATCTTGACCCAAGATCAATTCAAGATAACAGCTTGGATAATCTAATAGAAACATTACAGCCAATATCAAGACACTTGATATTCAAATATGTCAACATCAGTGTTCGATGTGGTTTGAAACATGTTTCAATCGTTCCTTCGCATATAAACAACAGTGAGCCACAAACTCAACAGAAGCACGCCTGCAAGCTGATTCTGTCTTCTTGGTGATGAGCAATTCATTAGGAGACTCAGACGGAGTAAACTGAAGTCCTCGGGAAATAATCGCCTATTGAAGAACAATTTACTCCGACAACATTAAGTGGCTGCAGTTTTTCACCGTCTGGCAGTTTTACTGTTCAGACATACGGCCCACCATTCAAGTGCTTCATCCGTACCTCCGACGGTATCAACGCACTGGATCCTCCTCCGGCGTTACCGACAGGGGTCACCTTACAACTGAGAAGACACTGCCTCTGCCCAGCATCTCTTCCTTTTAATTATTCCAGATCTTAACCTCTACCATTAGCTCTCAAGGATGATCACAGTCTTTGTCATTTCCCTTCATAATCTCTAGGATTCCTGCAGACAGTGCACATTTGGAATTCATCCGGGATTCATGAGGACTTATGTTGGGTTATGCAATTTCTGTTACGTTATATATCTTGTCCAAAAAATGACTTCATCTCACGGCGCTTCTGAACCATGTCGTCACCCACGGAAACACACACATTATTTGTTTGTTTGTTTTTTTTGTCTCAACACGTGTGGGGGGGGGGATGTCTCCCTGCTTCCCTTCTTTATCATAAATGTGGATTTTGAATATGCAAACAGCGACCGGACCAGCGCCGATGTTGACGTCGATCAGCTAGTACCGATGAAACCAAAAATAAAGCACATCTTAATGCAATGAAGTCGCATGTTTTCAATTAAAAAAAAAATCAGACACGCGTAAGAAGAGAGGAGCCGATTTTTGTGCAACATTACCGATAGAACGCTGCTAAAAAAAAAAAAAAAACAACAAACCCGATCGACGCAGATATGCCAGTCCTCGTTTCCAGAGGCAGGAGCTGCACAGAAAAAACGACCCTCACTGCGCACATTCGCCTTTATTTGTCACGTCCGTGGTTATTATGTAGCTGCAACTATCCCGAGTGCGCCGTGCATTGGCAGCACGCTGCATTCCTCAGACAGCAAGTAACACCAAAAAAAAAAAACGGTGGTCGAACAAAAAAAAAAGTCACACTCCAAAAAAAAAAAGCTTTAGACACCATTTTGAAAACCCTGCGATTTCCAGATAACTCGGAGATGCCATCTTGCCAATTATTGCAGGATTAGCAACCATTAGCTCGCCTGTTCGCAGAAGCATTAGCTTAGCTTAGCATCCTTTCGGTGAACGCAGATGCTAATTAGCGAGCTAACAGAGGAGGAGGGGGGGGGGGGGTCCGAGCGGTTACAAAATACACCCGACGGCAAAATGGAGCAGGGGAAACGCGCACACAACAACAACAACGGCGGCGGGGGAGGCTGGTGCGTCGCCGCCGCCTGCTCGTTCACGGAGTTTTTGGGTTACAAAATTTCACACCAGGGTCATTTCGCTATTTGAGCTTAGCCGCTTAGCCTAGCCCGCTAGTCGCTTCACCGTAACTGAGGACAATTGAAGGAAGACGGAGGGTGGAAGAACGAGAACACAAAAAGAAACACCAAACAAGGGACAAGTGGACACATTACGACCCCCGTGACCTCCGTAATAAACGTGGAACGACGCTTACCGGAGTCGCTTGTTCGGAACAAAGAGGTCTCCCCTGGCGCGTACGTGCTCTCTCTCTCTCCGGCTCTGAGTCTCTCTCTCTCTCCCTCTCTCTCTCTACGTCTCGCTGTGTCTCTCTCCCCCTCTCTCTCTCTCTCTCTCTCGCTCTCTCGTCCCTCCTCGGCGTCTCGGCTCGCTGCGGACTGGCTTCTGCTGCCGCCTGGCTCTGCTACAGCAGCGCTTTTGTCGGGCCGGTGGCGCAGGGAAGACAGCCTTCAACCCGTCGATGCAGCCACCGTGGGGGGATGGGGATGCACTGCCGGGAGGGAGAGAGGAAGTGAGGGATGCAGGGATGCAAGATGAGGAGGGGGGGGTCAGGGGCGCGCTTGTGATATAAAACGGATTTACACGAATGGTCGTAGCGTCGGGCAACTGGAATTTCAATCCAAATGAGAAACAAAGACAAGCGTCTTTTTTTTTTTTTTTTTTAATTAGACATGTCTCGCATAAATACACCAGATTGTTTCATTTGTACGACATAAACGCTGCAAAATGTCGAATGGTCATTGATCGTCGGGTGCGAGGGTACGAAGATGATTTAATTCCATTTTGTTTTACATTTGCATTTAAATAAGACATTGTCTTTTTTTTTTTTTTTTTTTTTTTTTTTTTTACAAACGATGACCTACACCGATGACCTATGTCGCTCTTGGATTTGGCTGCTACATTTGAAAAAGAACCCCCCCCGTCGCATTGAAGCGCCTTTGTGTCTGCATGCGTGGACTTCAAATGTTTGGACATGTAAGAATTTGCGGTAGAGGTCTTCCATCGCGATGCAGCGATGGTGCCACTTCGCGATCAGACGCATATTTGTCTTGATGAGTCGAGACGCGCCGTCCAGCGGTCGGTTCTGGTACTACACTGCAGCTCTGCAGTCTCCTGCACGACCGACAACGAAGCACTGCAGCTCTTTTATTTTTATTTTGTTTTACTTGGAGGGTGCTATTTTTACGACTGCAATTTTATTCATTTCAACAGATGCATTCAAAATCGATTTACTCATTAATTTTAACGTGTATGTATTGTGTAATGTATGATTTTTTTTTAAATAGAAGGTATCAATTCGTATCAGGGTTTTTTTGTTGGTGTTGTTTTAGACAAGTGTGATTGCATAAATGTGTACAACTACTGAATCATTAAAACAACAACACCTGACCGCAGGAAGGATCGAGCTTCATACTAGATCAAGGGAATCGAACTGCGACATATATGGAAATCCTGCGAAATTTCTTTCTCTGCATATTAATATTGGGTTCGAAATCTACTTACACCGGTAACCGAGGTTGTTTTGGGGGGATAATTTGGCTTTTTTCCGAGGTCTTTGAGTTGTAAACAATGCAATAAGACTACATTTCCCAGGTGTCGTTGCGGTTTCCGGTAACGATAAAAAATAAAAAAAAATCAAAGCATCCCATGGGTAATATGCATGGTAACATGAACATACGCCCTCAACGAGACTTTCAAAAACACGATCATTATTTCTTATTTCGTTATTGGCCGTCTTTTGGCAGAGAACTAAACTTTCACGTGATTTCACATATCCCGGAAGTTCCCAGAATGGCGTGAAGAACTGTCCGAGGTCCTAAGATCGTGAGTGTTTTTCTGCTTCTCCCTCTGCCAGTCACACTTTTTCCTCTCTTCTGCACCATGTTATCTAGAGGAAGCGTCTAAAATACGTATACATGTAGATATATTTAACGGCATTGCTATCTGATGACGCTGAATGTGCACGGTGACAGTTTAAGAGCTGCTGAAAACAAGTTGATCAATTTAAGTGCATCACTTAATACACATTCATGTCTATTACAAAGACACACGGTAAACACAGGGGGAAGTGAAAGGCAACCCCCCCAATACTGTAAATCCTTTCTTTTTAAATCTTACCACCAGGTTTTGTTAAAATGGAGGAATCTCCAAAGACCCCCCCCTGTTTCACAAACAAATGCCCCCAGTCAGGTCAGTCTGACTGTCAACGATGCCACGGGACCCCGGAGCGCCAGACCCTGCTGCGGACAGCCGAATCCCACGGACTGCAGCTCCTCAATGCGCTGAGGTCATTTCGGGAGCACAGCTTGATGTTTGACTTCACCGTTAATGTCGCGGGACGCTCTTTTCCCTGCCATCGCTGTGTCCTGGCAGCATGCAGCGATTTCTTCAGGTACTCTATCTCTTCCTACGATTGGGTTGGAATTGTACTTGCTGAACTTCAGTTCAGTGTAAATTGTATTTTTAGCTTAATATTTTAAATAATTCTCTTTAATTATGCCAATACATACACACAGGTTACTTCATGGGTTCTGCCTGTTATTGTTAGAACGACGTATGTGCTACTTTTTGGCTCTACAGCATCAGTTTCCATTGTTTTGCAGATAATTCCCAGATCTTTACTGAGGTCTAGAGAGTGGACTGGTCTATTGAAAGAAGCGGTTAGACATATCTTCAGAAACGAGGCTTCTTCCAAAAGTTAGAACCGTCCAACTGACTCTTTGTTAGACTTTGGTGAATTACCCAGACCTGGATGAATGAGAAACTTAGACACCCCAAAATGTATTCCTCCGCTCTTATAATTCTCTCAGTGAATGTGGTTTTTGTTTCTACTGTCGACTATCCTGCTGCATCCAAACAGAAACATGATTTGTGTTTTTTACATGAAGGATGAAACCAGACCATCGCAAAATTCATCAATAAGTTCTTGAAATTCTCATGAAAAATGTAGTAATTTTCAATAAGACCTTATCAGATTTGAGTTAGTTTGATATCCTGTTTTGATGAAGAGTGAACCTGCCTGATTGAAGCCTAATAAATCACATCTGTCTTTTCCCTGATCATTTGGAAATCTTTCTTCAATTCCTTTATGTCATGTTTTTTGGTAAGTAGCTCTCTGTCTTATGTCCTGCCTGCTGATTTAGGGCCATGTTTGAGGTCGATATGCGCGAGCGTGACGATGGTTCAGTGACTCTGGATAACCAGTGTCTGGAGGCAGTCAGCGCTTTCCTGGATTTTGCATATTCTGGGGAAATACTGATCACTGATGGCAACGTAGACACACTGTTTCAGCTGGCTGCTTTCCTTCAGGTAAAATGCAAACCCATCTTTAATACCAGTTTTTTCCTTGATATATATATATATATATATATATATATATATATATATATATATATATATATATATATATATATATATATATATATGTGTGTGTGTGATATATGGTACACTATGAAATATTCATGTCAAAATGATGTCATCATTGAGGTTGTAATGAGTATTTTCTCTTTTCTGACATTTAACTGAATATTACTGTGTTGTACCCTTTTATTTCTCTGTTCTCAGGTCTCGGTTCTTTCGCGGGCCTGCACCGACTTTCTGATAGGAGGCCTGGATCTTTCTAACTGTCTCTCACTTTTCTCCATCGCTGAGGCTTACGGCTCGGGCCCCCTCCTCCGAAGCGCCACAGACTTTGCGATTCGGAACTTCTGTGAACTCTCTAAAACGCAGGACTTTCTGAATATGCAGGTGTGTCTCTGCGGCAGGACTTTACACAATGGGAAGCTGTTTGCATCCATTGCATTCCGTCTGCTTGCGAGCACACTTTAACCTGATTATGTTTTAATCAAAACACGATTTTATAGCATTCTTTTTCAGTAAGGCTCCCTCAATTGTTGCTCTACTGTCAATATCTAAAAGTGTTTTAAATTAATGTTCAAAAGAGACAATTTGACCCCTGAATGGTCTCAGGTTTGTCTAAGAAAACCAAAGAAAGAAATGAAATGTCCACCAGGAGATAAGGTTCAACAATAAATCCTTGCCCCTGTTAAAAGAAATGTAGGTGAATTCAGTCATTACAAATATAATTTTGTATATTGCAGGTCATACTGGGACTTCAAACATTATTAAGAAATAAAAATACACACAAAGTCCTCATATTGTTTAGTTATTGTTAACAAAAATGCAAGGTTCTCTCTATTTAAGTAAGATCTAATTTATGACATTTATGATGATTTTTCAATATACCTCTGTAGATAAACTACAGGACCAACAGGAAGGGAATGAAGGATACTTTCATTTTCAAAAGTATGAAAATGAAAGTACACCATCATAAGAAGAAGTAGCAGATTTTATTAATCCCGTAGAGGGGAAATTACTTTTTTTACACAGTAAATCCGTGTCGGAGTCATTTTACCTGAACAGGTACTCTGAGCATTTTGGGATTCGGTACGTTGCTCGAGGGGACTTCAGCAATGTTCTGAAAATTCCCTCGCACTCCTCCAGCTACCAGTCTAACTACAAATGGGGCTTAAAACAAACGAGGAGCACAACCTCCAGCTTCCACTGAATGAGGGTGTGATGTAGAGATACATGAAGGCACTGCTGGGATTTGAACCCAGGATCTCCTGTTTACTAGACAGGCACTTTAACCAACTAAGCCACAGCGCCCTCTCCTCAGTGCTGTTCATTGATTTTTGTAACAGATAAACAAAATCCCCATTAAACCACACGACTCCTTTGAGCCCACAGGACTAGATTCTAATCTGTGATTTGTGAAGGCTTCAATTCATGGACTGTATATAAAGATGTTCTTCATTAAGACCTTCTGCACCTCTGATATAAATAAAACCAACTGTAATCAATATCGGTTTCTCTTCTTTCTTATAGGTGAATGTCTTGGAAACTTGCCTGCGGTCTGATGCTTTAGATGTGCCAAGTGAGGAAGACGTAGTGACGTCGCTTCTCAATTGGATTCACCATGACCCACCAGGACGAGAAAAGCTGTTGCCCGGGTTGTTGTCTTTAACCAGGCTGCACCATCTACCGTCTCTGGAGGTAAAAACGCCACTGCAGACACCCCCGGAACCCCCGGAACCCCCCGATCCAGCTTTGTCTGATTTTTCTTTCCCTCAGGCCCTGCGCTCGGACGTCCTCCTCCAGGGGAGCGAGGCCTGCCGCGCCCTGATCTCGGACGCCCGGGACCGACAGGCCCGGCACGGCGGCCTGCACGCGGACGCCAGGCCCGCCACCACGCGGACCTACATCTACATCCACAAGACGGAAGAGAACGGAGAGACCCGGCACACCTTCTGCTACTGTCCGGGGACCGATCGGTGGAAGGACGTGGGGGCGGATCTCCTGGAGGCGGCGGTCGTGTTTCCAGACCCGCCGGGATGCTGCTTCACCGCCTACGCAGAGAAGGTAGACGGTCAAGTACCAGCACTCTAGATGTGTGATAAATAGATAGATCAGTGTTTTTCAACCACTGTGCCGTGAGAGATCGTCAGGTGGGCCATGAGAGATCGTCAGGTGGGCCGTGAGAGATCGTCAGGTGGGCCGTGAGAAATGAGCCAATATCGCATTTTTTAATCATTATCTTCAAATATTATGTCATTATCGAGTGTCTGGGCTGTGATATACGATGACTTGCAGAGTAATGTAATGATCGTCCGGGAGGCAACAGGTCCCGAGTCGCCTCGTTCCTTCAAGAGAATTAGTGACGCACGCGAGAGGTCGCGGTGGCAGTCACGGAGGGGTTTTTAAGAAGGGCGACGGCAAACTCCGAACTGGGCCCTGGACAAGATCCTGAGCCGGACGGAGGCGCTGGTATGAGTGGTGGTCAAAAGTGAAAGCCGTCTTTTGTTCAGATTTCCATTCACCAGGGATGAGACCCAACCTCCTCCATGATGATATCAGCTTGGTGTCCATCTAAACAGGCTCACACGAGTGAGGATAAATATTGAGAAATTGTATTGTAGTTTGTAATGGTCTCCTCTCCTCTCCTCCTCCTCATCAAGCATACTAGTTATGCAGATTCCCGTGTAGTTTTCTGCCCCCCCCTCTATTTAGTTACAGGTATCGCCGCCTTCAGAGCTGCGTGATGACCTCTGGCCCACTGACCCGTTGTATAGTGTGTTTTGTATTTTTGTGTGTGTTTCTGTGCTCTGTGCCTCTCCTCTCCTCTCCTCTCCTCTCCTCTCCTCTCCTCTCCTCTCCTCTCATCTCCTCTCCTCTCCTCTCCCTCTCCTCTCATCTCCTCTCCTTCTCCTCTCCTCTCCTCTCCTCTCCTTCTCCTTCTTCTCCTCTCCCCCCCTCTCCTCTCCCCCTCCTTCTCCTTCTTCTCCTCTCCTCTCCCTCTCCTCTCCTCTCCTTTCCTCTCCTCTCCCTCTCCTCTCCTCTCCCCCTCCTTCTCCTTCTTCTCCTCTCCTCTCCCTTTCCTCTCCTCTCCCTCTCCTCTCCCTCTCCTCTCCTCTCCCCCTCCTTCTCCTTCTTCTCCTCTCCCTTTCCTCTCCTCTCCTCTCCTCTCCCCCTCCTTCTTCTCCTCTCCCTCTCATCTCCTCTCTCTCTCCTCGCCTCTCCTCTCCTCTCCTCTCCTCTCCTCTCCTCTCCTCTCCTCTCCTCTCATCTCCTCTCCTCTCCTCTCCTTCTCCTTCTTCTCCTCTCCCTTTCCTCTCCTCTCCCTTTCCTCTCCCCCTCCTTCTCCTTCTTCTCCTCTCCCTTTCCTCTCCTCTCCCTCTCCTCTCCTCTCCTCTCCTCTCCTCTCCTCTCCCTCTCCTCTCCTCTCCTCTCCCCCTCCTTCTCCTTCTTCTCCTCTCCTCTCCTCTCCTCTCCCTCTCCTCTCCCCCCTTCTCCTTCTTCTCCTCTCCTCTCCCCTCCTTCTCCTTCTTCTCCTCTCCTCTCCTCTCCCCTCCTTCTCCTTCTTCTCCTCTCCTCTCCGTCTCCTCTCCTCTCTTCTCCCTCTCCTCTCCTCTCCCTCTCCTCTCTCCTTCTTCTCCTCTCCTCTCCTCTCCTCTCTTCTCCCTCTCCTCTCCTCTCCCCTCCTTCTCCTTCTTCTCCTCTCCTCTCCCTCTCCTCTCCTCTCCTCTCCCTCTCCTCTCTCCTTCTTCTCCTCTCCTCTCCTCTCCTCTCTCTCTACCCATCTGTCCATCATCAGGAGGGTCCCCCTACATGGTCCTGCTCAAGGTTTCTTCCTGTTAAAGGGGGGGTTGTCTGGGGTTAGGCCCGGGCATTCTGGAAAGCGCCTTGATTGTACAAGACGCTATATAAATAAAGATTGATTTGATTTGATTTGATTTTGATTTGAATTTCAGTTATGACGTTAATTATATTAACATTTTCGGTTGGCGGCAATATTTTTTCCCGATGTAAAAAAAAACGCGCCGTGGCTCAGAAAAGGTTGAAAAACACTGAGAGAGATGTAAACAGATCCAGATAGATGTGTTCTCAACCAATCACATTTCTCTTGAAGATCTTCGTGACAGGCGGTTGCCGGGGGAGCTGCTCCCGGTCGGTGCGGCTCCACGTGGCCGAGCCGTCCCACGAGGCCACGGACGAGGCGTGGTGCTTCTGCCCCGTCACCCTGAGCTGCTCGCCCGCCCCGCCCATGCCGGAGCCCCGAACCATGCACGCCGCCGTCGCCTGCCTGGGCAGAGTGTACGTCATCGGAGGGCGGGGCAGAGGATCCACGGGGGAAGCTCCCAGCCTGCTCCAGGTCGGGACCTTTGTTGACCTCCGCAGACCTTTACCACGGCGGAACGATCGAGTTTGTGGTTTCCCTTTCTTCCAGGTGGAATATTACGACCCTCTGGCCGAGGCCTGGCGCTCGGTCAGCCCCCTCCCCACCGCCATCTTCTACCCGGAGGCGACGGCCTGCGGCGGCGTCATCTACGCTCTGGGGTCGGAGGTGGAGGTCACGGAGACTTTTAACCCCTTGCTGGACTGCTTCTTCTGCTACGACGCGCAGAGAGACCAGTGGAGCCGCCTGGTGGCCGAGTTCGGTCAGTTCTTCCACGCCACCCTGGTCAAGGCCGTGGCGAACAACGACGCGCTGCACCTCTGCGACCTGTCCACGTATAAGGCGAGTCGGTCGGCGAAGACCGTCTTTCTTTTAAAGTTTTAAAGATAGGTCGAATTGAAGTATTCTCTCGCCCCGCTCAGGTGTACAGCTTTTGTCCGGAGACCTGCGTGTGGAAAGGTCAAGGGTCGTTTGAGTGCGCTGGGTTCAATGCCGGAGCGGTGGGCACCAGAGACAGGATCTACATCCTGGGGGGAGACTATTCGCCCGATGAGATCACTGACGATGTTCAGGTAGATGAAGCCAAAGAAACAGCTTCCCTCTAGTCGGATTCCTCCAGATATAAAGCTGAACATCAACGTCTTCGGAGTCTGTGTTCAATTATTTGGGTTACATTTACTGTCTTTTATTTTCATTCAAAGTTGTTTGCTATTTTTAATTCCAATATTTTTAGTATCTTATTCACATGCTATACAGGAAAGCAGTTAAATGGTGACTTTGCTATTATGTGTTTAAAACACATTTTGTTTAACACCTTTGATAATTCCCTGTGGGTTGTTGTAGTTGTCAAAGGTGAAACCTAGAGGGGGGGAGTTGTGATATTTGCGACAGTCCAGAAACTTGCTTTGAGCCGGTCTCTTCCTGTTGCTGGTGCAGGTGTATCACAGCGAGCGGAGCGAATGGGAGGAGCTCAGCCCGATGCCCAGAGCCCTCACCGAGTTCCACTGCCAGCTCATCAGCTTCAACAGATACAGAGATCCGTGGGCCGCCACACCGTAGCGCGCACAAGTAAATCACGCACGTCAAATATTCAGTTATTTTTATCGATCGTTTTTAAAATCCCCCCACGCTTCCACAGAATATTTTTTTCCGAATAGAAATTCAAACAAATGAATACAGATGAGCAGATTCAACACTGAAATTGATCCTCAGAATGTGACTCCTCCCATGGAGGACGGTTTGTGAGCTTTGAACCTTTTTTTTAAATGCTATTCTATTGTGTAAAGGTGTTTTGCACTATCACATTAAAAGTGTATTTGCCCTGGAGGAGAACACATAGTCAGACTCAGCTGCGTGTGGCCACAGCTTAAGAATAGAAAAGTAAACTTGCAACATTCAAAGTCTTCCGGAAAACTTTCGTCTTGTTTCCTTGCTTCTTTCATCTTTCTTCCTCCTGATGTAATAACCTGAACATTTAGTAGTTAGTTGTGGTGAAACTGTGTTGGGATGACAAATGCCTGATTTCAATGTTCAGAGTTTAAATCACTAAAATGACCTTTTTTGTAATAGTTCTTTTCTAAGTTATTATTTTTTTTGCATAAACATAATAATTTAATCTGTTTGAGACCTCCTCATATGGCACTAACAATTAACAGGAATCCTGGGTGGAGTTTCATTTTATTATTCACCATTGATGTTATTCTGTATGGAACGCCATTCCCACCATTTGATTTTAAAAAAATTAAGATATACTGTCAAAATTATGAGATACTATCTCATTTTTATCAGTATCTCATAATTACGAGTCAAAATAACAAGTTCGTATGTAATGAATATATATACAAACGCATGATTTTGATGTCGTATATCGTAATATCTACATTTTTTTATCAAGTGGTGGAAACAGGCTTCCATAATTCTGCATGTTCTGATTTCTCTGAAACACATCTGTACACAATGTCTGGTGAAAACATTCCAAAATATGTTGAGAAAACAAAATGTGGATTTGTAAGTACAAATGTGCTCGAGTCAACAACGAAACTGGAAAAAAAAAAAAAGGATGCAACAAAGAGGTGTTTAATGGAACGAAGGGAACATAAACAGGATGCTTCGTCGTTGCTCTCTTGTTAACGTTTGCATTGGCACCACAGTCAAAAGAAAAGACACAGTAACATGCTTCAGGTTTCACACATAAACCTCACAGTGAATTCAATGAACATTTCTGCGGCCTCTGCAGACCCTAAACTTTGTGTGAAAGCGCTTTGAATTTTAAACGTTAGAACACCAGAACGGCGTATGCGTTTTTTTGTTTTGTTCAATATAAGTGAGCTGAATAGTACAGGCATCTTGGAGCGTAACCTCTTTAAGTTAAGACAACGGCTTCGGTTTAATTACTATTTTTTATCTCTGCTGTGATTTCCCGTTCGACTCAGAGCCTCAACGGAGTGGAAATCCAGATGCCAGGCGCCTTTGTCGTGGATATTCTCTTCGTCTGACCGTGGCCATCGCGCTTGCTTTTCTATTACCTCACCGGCGTCGCGGAGCCCTTGACGAGACTCGCGACCGAGCGGTTAAAGGATAAGAAGTTGCCGTCGCCGCGTCCGAGCGGGAGCGGCTCAGCGAGTCCCTCGGTAGTCATGCCCGCGGTCACCTCCCCCCGCCCCCCTGCCCCCCCTGGCCCCCCCCCCGGGCCCCCCGCCGCGCTTCAGTCCTGGTACGTTTTCACCAGCAGCCACATCAGCAGGACGGTGATTAAGACGATCATGAAGTTGAGGAAAAGCTCCCTGGCCGAGCGCTCCATTGGGGATGCTTCGGAAGCGATGGGGAAGAGGAAGAGGAGGAGGAGGAGGAGGAGGAGAGGAGATCAGAGAGGAGTGCCGGGGACACCGCTGCGCCGCCGCCTTCCTTCCGGGACCGTTGTCCTTGACCTGAACAAGCATGGGGTGACAGGAAAAAAAAAAAAAAAAAAAAAAAATCACAAAGCATATACGAGGAGAACACACGCGCAATTAGGAACGCGATACACCGGCATCCCGCGGCGCCTCTGTTAGCGCAGATCAGAGAGATCAGTCGCCAGCGAGGCGGGTCGCTCCATCTGCTCCTGACTCATCAGTCGGCAATGACAAGGGCCGACGTAACGCCTCATATGACACGCGGCGCATGCTGCACACACTCAAAGGTCATAGATCAGAATAATAAACCCGTAACACACACAGCACAAAGGCGAGACGGCCTCCTCTATTAGAATATCATCAGTGCGCACTTCTGGTTATAAAAAAAAAAAAAAAAAAAAAGGTTGAACTTCATTGGAAGACGAGGAACCAAAATATTTACCCCAGAATATGTTTAGAGCTCTCTCTCTCTTTTTTTTTAACTTTGTTTACTGTAAAGTCAAGTCTTGACCGAGTGCTGATTTAGATTTAGATGATGTCATTCTAACGTAATGAACCAAAAGGCTAAAATGTACTGGTTGTGAAAGGATTTATCAGTAACAGTTGAACTGGAAGATTGAATCCGCCTCATAAGTGGAATGAACTGAGTCTAGTTCTTTGTAAAAAAAAAAAAAAAAAAAGAAAGAAAGGGAATGTTAAAAGAGTCACTAAAAGTTTCCTGTAGACGACCAACACTGATGGTTACCTTTCCTTTTGTCGGCCACGCTGGGAACAGTGGGAGGAGGGTTCGGACGGCCTCTGCTGGAGCCTCTTCTCGCTCAAAGCGGCTTTGTTGTTATGATTCTGAGCATCCGCCTCTCTGCGGCATCCGCCCGCGTTGGTGCCGACCGGCTTTTCTCTGGTCTGTTGGAGACCTGTCGCTCCCTTAAAGTAGCCATCCAAGCAGGACCGCCCATGGGTGATATCACACAGCAACTAAACCACCAATAGATAATGTGATATTTTCCACAATCTCCACTGGAGTGTTTCCCATTTGTAACCAAACACAGTCGCTCTCTCTCTCTTTCTCTCTCAGACACACATGCACAGCACAAGAGACTCTGGGTTATTTATAAAACATTAATGCAAGCGCTTAAAAATGGAACATGTGATGCGATAATTCATTGTGCTGTCACAAATCATGAGAGTTTTCTTCCAAACCGAATCGGGCGCCTCGCATATCATTGAAGAATTTAAAGGAGATGTATTATTTATACAGATTTTGTCATCTTCATAGTTTCTTATATTAAAAAAATATACATAGATTTAAAAGTAGGAGCTCATGTTTAACACCAAGACTCAAACAACAGGTACTCAACCCGAAACAAGATTACCAACACCTTGTTTTTTCATCGCTTTCATCGTCACAATGCTGGCATCAGTCCTCTGTTGTATCTCACGTCTTCTAATATTCTTACATGATAGCGCCAAGGAGTCTTTATGACACATTTGGTTGCCTAATCTACTCTCCAATCCAATTTGTAGCTGCTGAAGGTCTGGAAGTAACTGGAAACCTTTGTCCCCTTGAGTTTTTTGGGATCTCAGCATATTCTATTTTTGCCACGATCCATCAGCATTCCAGATGACTCGCCTTGCAGCTGGAACTTACCTGCTCGGCTGCCGCCCTACTTTGGTTTTAATATAGCCCAATGGGTCTAATGGGAAATGTCCAACATTGGAGGTATTCAGCTTGTATGGCTGAAGCCAAAACAGATCTATTGCTCACAAGGTGATGTGTCGGAATAGGAATATTTAACTTTTGAACTTTAACTGGGACAACATTGACAGCATCAGGTTTGTTGTGTAGGAGTTGGAGTTCGCTACTTCTTTTTTTTTTTCCTCAGACTTTTCCTGATTGACAGTAGAGACAAACAGGAATTCTGTTATTACTTTATCATATTTTCTCTCCTTTCTTGAAGTGTAAGCCCGTCACTCTCAGCGTGGAAGGCATTTTGACAGATCGCCATGGTGAATTTCTCAGCTCATCTAACACTTGACAGCTGCTTACAATGGCGTTATCTCTGAACTAATGTTAAACCCCCTTGACACACACCTGCAATCTTACACAGAGAGGTCAAAGCGGGACAAAGTACGGGTGATCACGGCTCCCTCAGAAAGTTCCATCACAAGATTCCAAGGTCATTCCCAAGGGATTTCAGTAGCTCAAATGGCAGCCATTTTATTGCTTTTTGTCCGACTGCCAATAGTCACAATTTGACCCAGGGATTCCCATTGTCACGGAGATTCGAGCGCTACGACGATCGAATGCATGCATTGTGAAGTGCGCAGGCATGTCAGTGTGAGGTGGACGATGGCCCAGTGTGACAGCTGCTTGTGTGTGTTTAAGATAGAAAAGTACTGGCAGTGTTTTCCTGTAAATCAGCAGATAGACAGAGGGGTGTCAACATGGTCTCAGACACACCATTCCACACATTCTAGGACACTGTGGGCGTGTTTGTGTGTGTGTGTGTGTGTGTGTGTGTGTGTGTGTGGGTGTGTTTGTGTGTGTGTGTGTGTGTGTGTGTTTATGCTCATAGTTAGCGCCACAATATGCACTGAGACTGGTCCTCACAGCTTCAACATACATTTGTTTTTGTACTTTTATACCTTTTTTGATCTGCGTAGATCTTGTGCCACAATTAAGTGTTAAGTGCATGCGCCAGCAAGCCTTGATTAAACTTGTCTCTTGTATCCTATCCTTGGGGGAAAAAAAACACCTTTTTCCCCCTGCACTTTTAAATTACAGTTTCATCGGCTAATTATCTTATTAGTCATCACCAAGGAGAGAGCGATATCTCCTTACAGAGTCTAAAAAAATTAAAAACTATCGGTTTTCTTTTCTTCCCATTTCAATATCTGACTCCAACTATTTGAAATGCAAATATGTCATCACTTTGGGTTCTCAGTTGTGAACCTCTATTTTAAATGGCTCAGGTTACCCAAGCAGTACTTGGTCTAACCTTTTTCCATCTTGGCTGATAAAATAAAAGTCTATTAATAGGTCTAATTTGCTGTTCATAGCCTTTAGAACACTGGAGGTCTCTACCTCCACAACCACTGTTGATTAATGGCTAAACTGCTTTGAAACATGTTTTTCCAAATTGTTTCTATCAGGCTATTGGGGAACACATTACAAACTGCTGATGATCAGTTCATTGATTACGCTTCTGTGAATGTCATACTGGAACAAAAAGGCGTCGATACAAAGCAGTGATGGTAAAAGCTTCAACCTTTGCTGGATTATGTCTTACTTAGCTCATATTACTGTTAATCAGTTAAAGCTCATACATTTTATGACACTTAAAAAAAAAAAAAAGAAAAAGCCTAATCAAGTGTTCATACTGGGGAGGACAGCCATGGTCTCCTGTTCAAACAGCTGTTGTTTTGTAGACTAAACACAGTGCGCTGTTAAGACAACGGAGCATTCCCTTAGGCCAGTAGCTCAGCCTGACACCAAAATTGTCAAGCTGTGCCTTTGGAAATTAGATGGCTGACGACAGGTGAGGGTCTCGTTGCACAAGCCCCCAACATATTAATTCTCGAACCTCATTCTCATGAAATGCACTTGCAGCTAAAGGAGCTGCACAGTCGATAATCTGCAAAGGAATCCCTACACAGGAGGAGACCAACAGGTCCAGTACGGCACCTTGAATATTGCATTCTTCAGATAACTGAAGAAATTACCAGGGGCTGTAAAAATGCTTAAACTTTTCAGCAAAGGCCATGATTAGATTGTCAGACAGTGCAGGAATATTCTCAGTATGTGATGATGAAAAAGGAATGCCAACCATTCTCCCCAGGGTCACTCCCCTTATGTTTTTATCCCTTTGTATCATGTTAGGCTGGCCTATAGAATGATCCCTGGAGCATTTTGGTCTATCTTTTGTGTGGAGATTAAGAAAGCATGCAGCATGGATTTCCCCGCAGTGTTTATGTTCTCTATATTGGAACTACAATTCAAAACATGACACATATTGGACTTGAATACCGCAGGGAACACAACAAAGATGGCCAATCAAGACAGAAAGAAAGTTGAAAAAAAAAGTCCATTAGAATGACAACTTTCCAAACAAAGGCATAGTACTAAACAACTGTTTTTTTTTTTCAGTTCCGTCTTATATAACATCACTTACTGTGTACATTTGAGGTAGAGGAAGAGGATTCTTGTCTTATAAGTTATTTCATATACATTTTTAAAAGTGCCTTAATTGTGTCTAATACAAACAAAATGTTCTGAATTAAAACAGTCATATTTTTGGAATCCTGGATGAATCGTGATCACAACGTCACCATAGCAACTCGAACTCGAACCAAAAGTGGAACGAGTCTTCAGGAACCTTCGGTCACTCCCATTTTTGCACCCGGACATGTTTAGCTCACGGACAATGGCTGCCCCTGTGGAAAACACGAGACCCGTCAGGAGGAGCAAAGAGGAAAAGAAGATCTTTCGAAAACAGCTCAAAGCCAGTCATATTTTACTGAAGCATGAAGGCATCAGCACCGTGTCGCAGCCTACCAAGGTAACGTCAGGTTGACACCGTACGCGAAGCTCGCAACGGACTCGTCTTCTCTTCAGAACTTCCCCTCACCCTCTCAAATACCTGCAATATTCGCGATGCGTCCTCTGCAGAGTTTGGTGGTGGCCAACGGTGGCCTGGGCAACGGCGTCAGTCGTGTGGAGTTGTCTGCAGCCCTGAAAGAGATGGGAGAAGTGGAGAATCTGGTCATGCTCCCTCATAAGCCTTACGCCTTTGTCACCTACGGGTACTCATTTATCACCATCATCTGAAGAACAGTGACCCTCTTTAGGGTTCTCTTTAATGGTTGGTGTTATTTTCTCCCCCCCAGGTCTGAAGAGTGTGCACAGAAAGCTCACGTCCACCTGAACGGAGAAAGGCTGCAGTGTGAAGAGAACACGGTCACACTCTACCTCAGTTATGTCGAGTCAGGTACTCGCTTGTTTGGTTTCTCTCCCAGACGCCGGCAGCTCTTCGATCGACCTGCGCTTTAAACCTCTGTTCTGTCCGCGCAGTACCCCGTGAGGGAGGTCCGCCCGTGCCGTTGCCCTTGGGATTGTCCTTGCTGGAGCACTTTGTGTCTCCAAAGGAGGAGGAGGCTCTGCTGCTCGCCGCCGTGAACTGGTCGTCAGGCGACGACGACGCCGGCGACGCCGGTGAGTCGCTGCTCGGGCTTTTTCTTTTTTCCGTTTTTTGTGGTTGTGTTGGTCTTGGGCTCTGGGCGATGGACTCACTTGCGCCGGGTGTCCCTTAAGCTCAAAAAGCCATGAAGCACAGAAGAGTCAAACATTACGGCTTTGAGTTCCGCTATGACAACAACAATGTGGACAAGGACAAGCCGTTACCTGCGGGTGAGTGTTCTCTTTGTTTGCCACATTTAAACATTGCAGTTATTTTGTCAAAGCCGATGCCACCGTGTCATCATTTCTAGATTTTGAAGGAATTCAAGTGCCAATCAAATATCTGTGATCCGACTACAGCGTGACTGCTGTATAGGAGTGAAGGTTCAGAATAACGTATATCATCTGTTTTTGTTTCCAGGGATACCTGTCGAGTGTCTGCCTTTTCTGGAGCGGTGTTTGGCGAACAAAGTCATCGACGTCATGCCTGATCAGCTGACCGTCAACCAGTATGAGTCTGGACAGGGTGAGCGACTTCTGCCATCTTCTAAACGACTCCAGTCTCTGAAGCTCTGAGTTAAATGATGTAGTTACACTCAACAGCTCATCGTCAGACATGTAAACAAGATTGATCACAGATAATGAGGCTATAGACACTTGTGTCTATTAGACACAATTACTATTATGAGCCATCCATTAGTAGACAATAATAAATAAAGTCTAAATAAAACAAAATATTATAATTCTAAATACAGTTGCTAAATTGGTAAATTGGTTATTTTTTCCAGGTATTCCTCCTCACGTCGATACTCACTCTGCCTTTGAAGACACGATCCTGTCTCTGAGCCTGGGGGCACAGGTAAGAAGTCCTCGCCTTATTATATTCGTTTTTTAGGTTTTTTTGACAATCTTCAGGTAAATCTACACCGACTGTTCAAGATGTCACTGCCATAAACTTCTACTAACCCCCAATAAACTCAAACCTGTGTAATTATTGTTCCATTTGTGGAGAAAACAACTGCGTTCATTTCAGACTGTGATGGATTTCCGCCATCCCGACGGTCGCCTGGTTCCTCTGGTGTTACCTGGCTGTAGTCTTCTGGTGATGAAGGGAGAGAGCAGGTACCTGTGGACCCATGGGTGAGCCTGAGTTTGTTATGTTCACCTATTGCTCTTCCCTGATTCACTTCACTTCAGATGTATTTATATTGCCTCAACTACACTGAAGCGTCTCCTTGAGCAGGAAGCCATAGCCTGACCCCCTGAGCTGGCCTCTCTCTCCTCTCAGGATTACTCCCCGGAAGTTTGATGTGGTCCCGTCCTGTCACCTCCAATCCTCTGCTCAAATGCCACCTGACAACCAGGCCCAGAGTGATTTCACTTTAAGCAGGAGGGGCACCCGCACGTCTTTCACATTCCGCAAGATCAGACACGACCCTTGCTGCTGTGGTGAGACTCTTATCACACCTAAACTACCCCTCATGATTTTAAACAGCAACAATACTTCATGTCAATAGTTGTCAGTAGTTGTCCTCTTCCTCTCTCTTCCTCCCCTCAGCCTTCCCCTCTGTCTGTGACAGTCAGAGGGTATCATCGGCCCCTCAGCCACCTCTCCCCTCACTCCCCAGTTGCCGTGCTGATGCAGCTCACTTGGAGGAGGAATATGTACACAGAGTGTACAACTCCATCGCCCCCCATTTCAGCAGCACTCGTCATTCGCCCTGGCCTCGCGTGTGCCGCTTCCTGTCCTCGCTCCCCCCCGGCAGCATGTTGGCTGACGTGGGATGTGGAAATGGAAAATACCTGGGCGTAAACCCAGAGGTGATTGCAGTAAGTGCGGCGCTATTGTCACATTGTGTTACTGCTGCTGTTGGGGAGGTCACCTCTTACGTTGTGGCTCCTACTGGGCTCTCAGCAACGTTCACAGAGCTCTCCCTGAGCCACACCTGCTCAAGGGTGTTTGCTCGCTGGACCTTCGGCCCAGTCTGAGGTCCTGAGCTCTCTGCATCAGGTTTTCTCAAGTACTTTGTTCAGTTCAGCCTTCAAGCCTGAATGTCTTCCCTGTCCAAACTGCTGCATTACATCTGAATAGCCTGATGCTGCCACCACCCTGCTTCAGTGTCGGGATGGCATTGGATCAGTGCCAGATTTATTTAGAATTTAGGCCCGGATGTTCAACGATGGTTTATTTTCATCTAGAATGTGTGATTTAAATGTTACCTTCATCTGTTGTATATCATATAACGTCATCATTTTCAATGGAAAATTTGTATTTTTTTGAACAGATGTGATTAAAAGCCTTAAATTGTGTCTGTTTTTTGTATCTTTTCAGGTTGGCTGTGATCGTAGCAGCGCTCTTATTCACATCTGTGCAGAGAGGGGTTTCCAGGCGTTTGTGTGTGATGCTCTCATACTCCCGTTGCACACAGCCTCCTTTGATGCTTGTATCTCCATAGCTGTCATACACCACTTTTCCACGCAGGTATGGAAGGATTAATGCACATCTCTTTGGAACTGTTTAAAACAATATTGCCAATTTTCAAAAACAAAAGGATCCATATTTTCAATCACTAAAATGTGTTCCCTCTCAGCAAGCATGTATACAAATATGGAAGAGCAACCAATTGAACATAGTTTCTAAACACAGCACAGCTTAGTAAATGTGGTTTGTGTTGCAGGAGCGCCGACTAGCAGCAATAAGAGAGTTGGTGAGACTATTGAAGCCTGGAGGTCAAGCGCTTATCTACGTTTGGGCCTTTGAACAAGAGTACAACAAGCAGAGGTCCAAATACCTGAAAGAAGAGAGCAAAGACAAGTACAGCGTGACTAAGAGGTCATCAAACGGCAGCCAGGATCTGCACGAGAGCTGCAGTCGGCCTCTAGAAGATAAGCACAAGAGTATGGGGAACGTGCAACGTGTTGATGCGAAGCTTAGTGTACATACTAACCGCACAGCCTTCAAAACCCAGGACCTTTTAGTTCCCTGGCATCTGAAAGATGAGAAAACACAAAGAGGGGAATACACAGGGGAGAATTTAGAGGATAAAAATAAAGACAATAACAAGACTTCCTCAGGTTCTGGCTTATGTTCTGCCAGAAGGTCAGACTGTAGCCCAGATTCTGATTTCAAAACGTCCCTTGGATCAAGTCTCGGCCTCAGCTCAGGGTCTCGACCCTCAGCAGTTAGTGAGACTGAGAGCAGCTCAGCGGCCGTGTTTCACCGCTATTACCATCTGTTCCAGCAGGGGGAGCTCGAGCAGCTGTGTGCTCACATCACTGGAGTCAAAGTGCAGAGCAGCTACCATGACCAGGGAAACTGGTGTGTTATTGTAGAGAAGACAGCCTGACACTTTTTGGCTTTTCATGTGCATTTGTGTATTGAAATAGACCGTGCAGTTCAAATTTTAAATGAAGATGTTTTACAAAATGCCCTTGGTTGTTCTGTTCTTACATAAGTAATTGTTTAATTATTAATGATAATAAATAATGAAATTAATTTGGTGGAATCGTGTACTTTACTATTTTCTATATACTAATACATTTTGTCACGAATCGGTGAAAACATTGAGATGAACTTCTTGAGTCAAAAACTAAATTTTAGGGTAAGAGATTTGATAAAAATGTTTGTATATATAATGAGGCAGTAAAGGTGACTGCTCTCTATATCCATATCCATCTGCTCTTAGCCTGTGTCTGATCATGCTCAACCCTTCATTTTTTTTAATTTAAACCTGCCTTTCTATATGATATTGTCTCAATGGCTTTCTGTCTACATTTCTATTACATCTGTTTGTTTCATGTGCTCTGACCTTTAGTGTTTATTGGACTGAGACGGACAAAAGCTTGCAGTGGATTCTCGCTGCAGTGATTTGTAGTTAAGTGTGTGTCTGTGTGTATCGATTTCATCAAGAAAAAAGGAGTCATCAACCAGAATTACACTTTTGCTTGTTAAAATGTGTACATTGGTGTTGGGCCTCGGTTGAAATGTGCCTGAAAAACTAATCTTTGAAAGTGGCTGAGAGTTTTATTCGGAGTCTTTTCTCACCTTTACTGCCTCATTGTTCAGTTTCATACAACACTCTCATTGTTTACGTGCGTGCGTGCAGCTTCTGGCCCCACCCACATTCAGTCTCTGCCCTGCCTGCGGCCAATCAGCGCCCACCTCATTAACATCATCGTAATAAACGTTAGGACCAGTCAAATTCTCGCACGTAGTCTCGCGAGAGAAAGTCGCAATATGAAAAAATAAAAAAAGCAGCAGAAAGTCTTTTTCTAATAAATTTTAAGAATTGATTTAAAGACAGCTTAAGGAAACCTGCATAGAGCAGGTCATGGCTCCTTTAAACAGTTGATGTTTTTTCAAGCCCCAATACTTTGAACTCTCAATGATTATCAATGATCAATAAACAACTGATGATGAAATCAATTTTAAATCAATACACGTCATGTAATCACAGGGACTCTTTCATGTCTTTTCATGTCTTTCATGACTAAGATGTTGTGAACGATCAAAGACACTTCGTCTTCTGACAGGTATGTAAAGTGTAAAGTTTGGATAAGATCAGGCTGCAGAGGCTGCACTGGCAACCATGTCTGCTGTCTTGAACAAGGGTGACTGTTGTAAGTACCAATAAATATAATAAAATTGAATAAATAAACTTAATAAATCTGTCATTAATTCTGATGAAGGGAAAATAATTAAAACTAACAACATGGCCAACTGCCGGCAAAACATCCCCATTAACTGCCATTTTAATTTGAAGGGGTGAAATTTGCAGAAACTCAAAGAAGCCCCATGTTTAACTCGTCACTATTCACACCCGTTTTCACACGATCTTATGAAAATTTGCAAAGATACACTTTCAGGTCTTTTCATCCTACAAGCCCTGAAGCAATTATTTTAAGCGGTACAAATCTGCATTTGAAAACAATTAGTTACGCTGACTTTAACAGAAAAATGGAGGCTATTGCTCAGCTCCACACATGCACAAAACACAAACAACTAAAAATAATAAAACATTTAATGTATTGGGAACTTATTGTCATTTTTGAATAACTGAATGCCAATAATTTAAGAACCATCTGTGCTTTACAGTTGTTATAATAAAGCCCCTTTCCTGGGGTAGTTTGAACAACAGGTGCAAAAAGTCAAAGTGTTTTAATGATGGAGATGGAACAATCTCAAAAATGAAGAGAGTCTCAAGCTTTCAGAGGGCAAAAGATGACTTTGTAGAAGCCCAAAGAGGCCAATAATTATGAATGTAGGATATAACTACACTAATGCAGAATGAGCTTTGTTCATGGTGAAAACATTTATTGTCACAGCTGAATTTGAAGCAAAATATCAGCAGCTGGATCAGCTTGGTAAGGGAGGATGTGGCTCTGTGTATGCTGGATACAATAAAGCCAGTCATTCCCCTGTAAGTGTTGCACTTTTGTTCCCAAGCACATTCTTACATATTTATACTTATAAATGCAGAGAGTATAATGAGGATGTACTAAAAGACACATTTTATCTGCAGGTGGCCATAAAACATGTTGCCAAAGAAAATGTGTTGTGCAAAACAAGGGTGAGTACAAATGTGAATACGAATGATTGTAATCGCCACCCTGACTCAAACAAAGTTTTTTGTTGCCTTTTCATTGTGTTTCATGATCTGGTTTCTATTTTCCCCTTCATTTCAGGCCAAAAATGGGAAGCAACTGTCCTCTGAAGTGGCAGTGATGTTGAAGCTTTCAGGTAAACCAAACGGACCAGTGAACACGTCCACAATAATCCGTCTCTTGGACTGGTATGATCTGGGCCAGGAGCTAATCCTGGTGTTAGAGCGACCAGTACCATGTGGAGACCTCAGCATGTACTGCCAGGAGAATGGAGGGTCCCTCAAGGAAGCGAAGGCCAAAGTAAGCTGCTCGTGTGTGTGTGTGTGTGTGTGTGTGTGTGCGTGTGTGTATGTGTGTAGCAGTGAGCATCAACTGTGAGCCTTTATCTTTGGTCCGTCACAGATCATATTGAAGCAGCTGGTTGAAGCAGCAAAGCACCTTGAGAAGAACCACATTTTTCACCGGGACATTAAACAACAAAACATCTTGATTGAGACCAGTTCTAATGTTCCACGGGTTCGACTCATTGACTTTGGTCTGAGCTGCTTCTTCAACCAAAGGTCTTCATACAGCGTCTTCTTTGGTAAATAATCAAGTTTCTATTGTCACTTTTTATCACTTTCCATTTCAGCGCTTTTACCAACCTCTGTCATTATAATGTCTTCCAGGTACTGAGAAACACACGCCTCCTGAATTCATTCATTCTGGCTCCTACAAGCCTGGGCCCTCCACGGTGTGGCAGATCGGGGTTGTGTTATATGAGACGCTTCACCCGCAGCCATTTGACACCACCAGATTTCTACAAAATCAGTTGCCGATCCAAAAGGGGCTAACTATGGGTACGGAATTTACAGCCACAATCAAACCGCAAAAACGCAAAAGTGTGTGCTTTGGCGCCGATTCACATTTGTGACCTTTCTCTTCCACAGATTGCCAGAACTTCCTGGAACACTGTTTGGCAAAAGACGCTGAGGATCGTCCCACCCTGGCCCAGCTCCTGCATCATTGCTGGCTTCAATAATTGAGCAAATTTGTTTTAATTGATTTCTTTTTGACATTATTTTTTGTTTTAGTTATTTTTAGAAATCAAGCAGAAGTCATAGTTTTGGTTTCTTGACAAACATGATTGGTAGAAGCCATATGTAACAAAAGAGAAATTCAGTCTACAGCTGATAGAATGATGGATTGGGAGGTGGAATGAACATATGTATATGAATACAATGATGTGTAAGGTAAAGAGGGTTGTGACAAAGGCTAGACAGAGACAGAGGATTATGACTACTTAAGATATCTTTTTATTAATTAAAAAAATATTTTGTAAAATAATTATCTATAAAAATTATATGAATGGGTTGTGTTCAAACACAAAATATCGGCCTGAAATGACCAAATCTAACTCACTGTTTTCACTACATTTTTCAGATCATATTGAAGCAGCAATCCACCTTGAGGAGAACCACATTTTTCACCAGGACATCAAGGGCATTTTGTAAAACATCTACGTTTAAAATTTGAACTGCACGGTCTATTTCAATACACAAATGCACATGAAAAGCCAAAAAGTGTCAGGCTGTCTTCTCTACAATAACACACCAGTTTCCCTGGTCATGGTAGCTGCTCTGCACTTTGACTCCAGTGATGTGAGCACACAGCTGCTCGAGCTCCCCCTGCTGGAACAGATGGTAATAGCGGTGAAACACGGCCGCTGAGCTGCTCTCAGTCTCACTAACTGCTGAGGGTCGAGACCCTGAGCTGAGGCCGAGACTTGATCCAAGGGACGTTTTGAAATCAGAATCTGGGCTACAGTCTGACCTTCTGGCAGAACATAAGCCAGAACCTGAGGAAGTCTTGTTATTGTCTTTATTTTTATCCTCTAAATTCTCCCCTGTGTATTCCCCTCTTTGTGTTTTCTCATCTTTCAGATGCCAGGGAACTAAAAGGTCCTGGGTTTCGAAGGCTGTGCGGTTAGTATGTACACTAAGCTTCGCATCAACACGTTGCACATTCCCCATACTCTTGTGCTTATCTTCTAGAGGCCAGCGGCGGCTCTCGTGCAGATCCTGGCTGCCGTTTGATGACCTCTTAGTCACGCTGTACTTGTCTTTGCTCTCTTCTTTCAGGTATTTGGACCTCTGCTTGTTGTACTCTTATTCAAAGGCCCAAACGTAGATAAGCGCTTGACCTCCAGGCTTCAATAGTCTCACCAACTCTCTTATTGCTGCTAATCGGTGCTCCTGCAACACAAACCACATTTACTAAGCTGTGCTGTGTTTAGAAACTATGTTCAATTGGTTGCTCTTCCATATTTGTATACATGCTTGCTGAGAGGGAACACATTTTAGTGATTGAAAATGTGGATCCTTTTGTTTTTGAAAATTGGCAATATTGTTTTAAACAGTTCCAAAGAGACGTGCATTAATCCTTCCATACCTGCGTGGAAAAGTGGTGTATGACAGCTATGGAGATACAAGCATCAAAGGAGGCTGTGTGCAACGGGAGTATGAGAGCATCACACACAAACGCCTGGAAACCCCTCTCTGCACAGATGTGAATAAGAGCGCTGCTACGATCACAGCCAACCTGAAAAGATACAAAATACAGACACAATTTAAGGCTTTTAATCACATCTGTTCAAAAAAATTACTAATTTTCCATTGAAAATGATGACGTTATATGATATACAACAGATGAAGGTAACATTTAAATCACACATTCTAGATGAAAATAAACCATCGTTGAACATCCGGGCCTAAATTCTAAATAAATCTGGCACTGATCCAATGCCATCCCGACACTGAAGCAGGGTGGTGGCAGCATCAGGCTATTCAGGTGTAATGCAGCAGTTTGGACAGGGAAGACATTCAGGCTTGAAGGCTGAACTGAACAAAGTACTTGAGAAAACCTGATGCAGAGAGCTCAGGACCTCAGACTGGGCCGAAGGTTGAGCGAGCAAACACCCTTGAGCAGGTGTGGCTCAGGGAGAGCTCTGTGAACGTTGCTGAGAGCCCAGTAGGAGCCACAACGTAAGAGGTGACCTCCCCAACAGCAGCAGTAACACAATGTGACAATAGCGCCGCACTTACTGCAATCACCTCCGGGTTTACGCCCAGGTATTTTCCATTTCCACATCCCACGTCAGCCAACATGCTGCCGGGGGGGAGCGAGGACAGGAAGCGGCACACGCGAGGCCAGGGCGAATGACGAGTGCTGCTGAAATGGGGGGCGATGGAGTTGTACACTCTGTGTACATATTCCTCCTCCAAGTGAGCTGCATCAGCACGGCAACTGGGGAGTGAGGGGAGAGGTGGCTGAGGGGCCGATGATACCCTCTGACTGTCACAGACAGAGGGGAAGGCTGAGGGGAGGAAGAGAGAGGAAGAGGAGAGACAGGAGCTGAACTATTGTTGCTCTGGGGACCACATCAAACTTCCGGGGAGTAATCCTGAGAGGAGAGAGAGGCCAGCTCAGGGGGTCAGGCTATGGCTTCCTGCTCAAGGAGACGCTTCAGTGTAGTTGAGGCAATATAAATACATCTGAAGTGAAGTGAATCAGGGAAGAGCAATAGGTGAACACAACAAACTCAGGCTCACCCATGGGTCCACAGGTACCTGCTCTCTCCCTTCATCACCAGAAGACTACAGCCAGGTAACACCAGAGGAACCAGGCGGAAATCCATCACAGTTTGAAATGAACACAGTCACACACAAACACAGTAGTTTTCTCCAGAAATGGATATAATACAATTGGAGATAATACAATAATTACACAGGTTTGAGTTTATTTGGGATTAGTAGAAGTTTATGACCGTGACATCATGCGAATGAACAAATGATCTCCTGAAGTTCAGAGACAGGATCGTGTCTTCAAAGAAAGAGTGAGTATCGACGTGAGGAGGAATACTCGGAAAAAATAACCAATTTACCAATTTAGCAACCGTATTTAGAATTATAATATTTTGTTTTATTTAGACTTTATTTATTATTGTCTACTAATGGATGGCTCATAATAGTAATTGTGTCTAATAGACACAAGTGTCTATAGCCTCATTATCTGTGATCAATCTTGTTTACATGTCTGACGATGAGCTGTTGAGTGTAACTACATCATTTAACTCAGAGCTTCAGAGACTGGAGTCATTTAGAAGATGGCAGAAGTCACTCACCCTGTCCAGACTCATATCACTCGTGTCACTGAATGTCAATGATTTTGTTTGCCAAAGATGACAGACATTTTTTTCACCTTCTATTTTAAACCTTGAATATGTTATCTAATCAATTATTACCAAGTAGTCTTTTAGTATTAAGATCCATTCAAGATCAACTCTAGTGAAATACACACACATACACACACACACACACACACACACATATATATATAAAATATAAATAGCAAGATTTTATATAACACCAGGTGTATGTGAACCTTCTCTGCACATTTTTCACACACACTTCAGCATCGGATTTTGGGTTTCAATTAAGCTTTAATATTTAACAATATCTCCACTACTATTCAAATGAGGTGCAACTCAGGTAATAATATACCTGTTAAATTAGTAGCATCTGTTATTTTCCAATAACAGCTACTGAATGTTGATTTGCGATTTTTTAATGGACCTAAAACCCAGTGATTATTAAAAACGTGTTTTCAACAGTTTGCTTATATTTGTCAAATAAACGTTGCCTCTCGTCCGCCTGCGTTAGCGACAATCCGCGACATCGATTTACGACTTTATACACAGCCTTTACGGCAGTGTCATGGCGCTGAACAGCGGTTCTTTTGAGAGTGAAAACAGCATCGAGGAGAGAAAATCGCTTAAAAGACAGGCCCGACAGGAGGCAATAGAGAAGGTGAGAGCTGTAATTTCCCCACCGAGCGACCAGAAGTATTGTAGGTCATGTAATTAGTGTTAATCCCGACCAGATAGCCTCCCGTTAGCCTAGTGGCTAGCGCGAACACAGACGACATAAACTACACGATCACGTTCGTAACGTCGAAATATGGGCAGCATTTCTGAGTCTGAGTCTTGTCTCCCAACCGCAAACAACTGGGGCTCACGGCAGTGTGTTGGGATTTAAAAACTCACGATGGCATCTTCATTTATTTGTGAACTTTTTGGTCGCTTTGATGCAAAAGTCCCAAAATTACTGCTCAAGTTTACATCACTGTTCCATTTTAACAGCATTTGGAACCACTCTTTTAATGTACTTGTAGCTATTTAGTGAATATAATATATAAACATCATTTTTCATGATGGTTCTTGTAGATTCTTCTTGGTCCATCTGGACAGTTTCGTCTCTTTTTTCAGACAGAAGGGCCAAAAGCAGCTCAGCAGATGTATGTCAGGCTTACAGTCGCTCATGATCCCTTTCATAACGACTGCTAATCCCTGATCACATTTCCAAACACCTCTGTGGTATCTTGGTGTGCAGCTGTGTTTGTGCTGCCATCGAACAGAGAGCAGATGTGAAAGAATAGTCGCTGTGCTTCCCACTGATAAGCGTTAAAGGTTGGGTATTCATTATGTTTCCAGATCAACGTGGCTCCAGTTGTCCAAAATCATAAACGCGGCTCGCCTTTTCTACTCTGGTTTTGTCTCAATCTGCTTTAGATTTTTGAGAAAAAGGATTGGTCAGTGTCTCTGTAGCGTCATCATCCAGAGCAAAGCTTATACAACTTCAATGTTGTTTCAAGCTCAAATATATTCACACCAAGGAGCACTTTAGAATCTCCAGTTAACCATTAATTGTGTTCTCGTGCTCATTTATTGTTTTGTTTTACAGTTGTTTTTATTGTCATTTACATATAATTGTTATGATGTCCAGGCCAAACAGCAGTATGAACGGGAGGAGAGGAAAAAGGAGCTCAAGAGGCAGCGAGGGGAGGACACTTGGATGCTGCCTGAGATCAATCAGAGACTTCATGAGATACAGGATGTAATGTATATTTTTTTATTTTTCATAAAATTTGTTCAAGACATTACATTAGATAATGTAATCAACAAATGTCCTTATTCGCTTTATTGTCATTTGTTGTCTTGAATTCCACAGATTTTATGTTGTGCAGCTTATAATATTATGAAGATTTGTTTTCTTCCTAATGCCAAAGTATTATTAATTATAGAAAGTAAATGAGTAATAAGTCTTTGCCTGTAAATCTTACAACTCTCCAGGATGACTCTCTAAAGCACAAGAAGAAAAAAGAGAAAAAATCTAAGAAGAAAAAAGAGAAGAAAAAGAAGGCCAAAAAGGAGAGGAAAACTTCTGGAGCAGAAGATGGCTCTAGTGACGGTTCAGTGGTAAGTCATTGAGGCATTATACACCGCTGAGTTGGCTTGATAAAATAACATTTAAAAACCAATAGAGAAAAGATTCCTCTTTGTTTCTCAGGATTCTGAGGATGAATGGGTTGAAGCTCAGCCTCAGACACAAGCTGCGAAAGCCTGGCAGATTTCGGAACAGTCCAACCCCTCAGAAAAAGACGTCAATCAAGCTCAGAATGTCCAGGTAACCTTTTAATGTATCTGTTTGTGTTCCTAAAGGATTTCCTTGTATCTTGTGGTGCACTGACGATACCGCAGAATGACCAAGTTAAAATTTAATTTTACCCAATTTTTGCAATTCTGATAAAAAGAAAGTAAACTATTCAGACATTCAGACCCTTTTGCAATGACACTTTAACTTTTGGTCCTGGAGCATTTCATTTCTCTTAATTATGTTGGAGCTCATTTGATTGGGCCTAATCTCAAGGGAGACTGTCTAGTCAGAAGTTGCCCCTCATTAAAAGACACACCTAAGGCCACTTGGAGTTTGCGAAAAATAACCTGGATTGAATTAAAAAAAAAAAAACAGGCCTTAATTTAAAGTATCCTATTTTGATGACAACAGTCATCCTTTCTCAGCTGCCCAGGACCATCCATACACGAAGAACTGTGGCTTAGGGAGAAGGTTTTTGGATTTTAAATTTTAAAACAAGCCCATGACATAACAAAATGTGAAAACATTCTGATTGCACTGTATATTTAGTTTAGCTGATATCTGTGCAATTTCTTTCTTCTAGAGAGATGAATGGATGACCTTTGACTTTTTGGCAATGAAAACTACATCTACAATGGAGAGAAAGGCGGAGAAAGAGCGACTTAAAGAGGAGGAAAGAGCAAAGGCTCAAGCCATCGAGCAGGTGATGTTGAGTTTTCTCCTCGTGTTTTCGTTTGTATGTCAGGGAGTGGAAACATGATCATGTGAAAGCATGTTGAGGGATTGAAAGCCACTTGACAACACGGGGAAATACTCTCTTTTTAGTATGCAGTGTTTGTTTTCTTAACCAATATTTTTTTATTCATTTGTTTGATGTTTGTCTGCATGTCATTTTCCATTAAAGGCTGGTTTGCACAAGCTCGAGTTAAACCCATACTGGAAGGATGGAGGTACCGGTCTGCCGCCAGAGGAGATGACTGTTACTACCACAAAAAAAGGTAGAGATCCCTTTAGACCAGTGGTTCCCCCAACTTTTTTTTTCTTAAGTCTCCCTCCGTGATATAAGACCATTGTAAACCTCATCGCCCCTGATCCCACCCACTCCAAATCTATCGCACCTTCTGTGTTTTGAATAAGTGGAATACTATATAAATGCTATATAAAGATGTTTTCTTCCTAAAATATGTACATATCACTCCAGTCCAGTGTACATGTGTAGATATCACTCCAGGCCAGCCACCAGCTAAATCTGTCTGGAGTTAAAACTGTCTCCCCTTCTGTAATGAGATGCAATGACATGTGCTTTATGGTTTTGATGACCACATTGTAATAAACTAATATGTAAACTTTCATCTATAATTAAGGGGTGTTACAGTTTTTTTAATTCTATTTAGTTACTTCATTTGTGGTAATATGTATAAAGAGAATTTTTAAATGCTAAAATTCTATGTGTGTTTTTTATATGCACTTAGCATATGAAATTCAGTACAAATCACCGTTATCTGGTTCATCGTCAACGTTTGAGATACTCGGAACAAAGTAGATTATATCAACAAAATGTGTTTTTTTTTGTTTGTTTTTCTTAAATATATGTCCTGTCCATCAATGAGGCAAGTAGCAGTGGCATCTAAATGCCTTTTTTATTTTTGGTTAATTTAAGATGAGTCTATTAAACTCACCGTTAAAGTCTCATTTATTATTAATGCCTAGATACAGATTTGATTGTAATTGACACTATATAAACAAAGATGAATTATTAATGTATCGTTTTGTAAAGGATATGCTGGACCTGACAGAAGAAGGGGGCTGATACGTATTCTTTCCATTAGCAGAAAATGCGGCCACTTTGCGCTTGATGCTGAATAGTCAAGACTGACTCTTTTTCCCTCTTTTGGTCTTCTTTTGCAGGACCATTAGTGAATGATGGTGGCTTGAGTTGGCTGAGGAAGAGCTACCAGAGAATGAAGGAGCAGGCGGAGAGGGAGAATCGTAATCTCAACGAACTGGTGGTTGAAAGATACGGGGTGAGATTGGATGCTGCATTGCAACTTTCCCATTTTCCAGGGCATATTAGGCACATTAGGCACATGTATTATAAATAATGAGTATTTGGAGTGATGTGTAGTTTATGGATGCATCATTTAAAAACATTTAAACCTCCGTTAGACCTAAGCATTGATAAACAAACAAAGGTTTTTAAGTTGACCTTCAAAAAAGCTCAAGCCAAACTTCAGAAGGGTATTCAAATATTTTATTATACTTTGTCTTTCTTCTCTCACAGTCAGTGGAAGCGTTTGAGCAGCGACTTGCAGATGCAGAGGAAGCTGTATATGGCCAGCGGAGAGGAAAAGAGGGAGCTGAGAGGAGAGCAAGAGAGGGCTGGAGAAGATGTGAAAATGAGTCTAGAGAGAGAGGGAGGAGAAGAGAGGGAGACAGGACCGAGAGAGAACAGAGGAGAGGAAATGAAAGAGATTCATCACCAGGACGCGAAGAGAGATACCATGCTAGAGAAAGAGAGGAGGGGAGAGAACATCACGGAAAAGAGGACAGGTTCCGGGATAAGGATAGGGGAAGAGGGAGGGATAGAGAAAGAGAGAAGGACATTGAAAGAAGTAGGAAGAGAGAGAGGAGTACAGATAAAGAGAGAGGAACAGAGAGGCAGGGCGCTTCTTCAGCATTTGAAAGTTATCGCTCTTCCTCTGGGGCACAGAGAAGTCACTTCTTCAAACCTTCAGAAGATGACGGCAGAGGTGAGGCAATATGGAACGCTATAGTCTTTAATCTGTGCAGACACCTGTCGCCTTTTGAATTAAAAATCCATTTCCCAATAACAAATGTGAAGTTTAACACGGCAGAAGGCTGAACGTTTCTTTCCTGTGCCTCGCCAGAGCCTTACCCTCCCCCAGCCCAACGGTCCAAGGGATTTTTGAAACCCAGCTCTGATGACGAAGACTCGGCTCCAGCCTGGAAGAAGAGTAGCAGACCTGCTCAAGAAGTCGTCGGTGTGAAAAAACAGCAAGAGGACGAGATGAGCCCTAGGAAAACCGGAACCGCTAATCAGGCTGTTGATAAAGTGGTCACGACATTGGAACGGTACTGTAATCTCGCACAAATAGTTGGACTGCATCTGTCTAAGTCATTCCATTGCTGTATTTTCCTTTTTAGCCAAGTCAAATAAGTCGAATATGAAACCCACAAACACCCTCAATATCCTTTGCAACATTTATTATTTAAAAATACCACGTCGAGGAAATGCCTTTCTGATTTTTTTGTGGCACTTAAACATTCGGCTTATTTTTATATCATATGGCCACTGCTGTGCATTTAAAGTGCAGAAGCTTTTAGGGACAAATGTGTTAACTAAGTTGATAAATTCCGTTATAATCGCTTACTTCATTGTTTTCGTGGCAGTTTAACACACTGCGTGGTTGTAGGCCAGATGTCAGAGTAGTGCTGCTTTAGAAAGCCGTCTGACTTCTCCAGATTGCCTCATTAGGCAAAGTTGTTTGGGTAAACCAGCAGCCATATCCTCCACAGCATGAAATGAGTCTGTAGCAAGGAAGCAGAATGAAATCGGGCTATGGGAAGTGTAATAGCCTAGAACGATACTTCCCGGGCTGCACCTTATGTCCTTCCAAGCAAGGCTGTAATGATCTCTGGTGGTGGTGGGGGGGGGGACTCTAATGATTCATAACAGATGAGCTGCTTCTGATTTTGGAAGATAACAACTGAATGGTTAAATTAGAAAGCCGATACATTTTCATCAGTCGTTTTGTGAGCGAGTGTGAGTTAAAGGCAAAACCTAGAGGAAAAGTGATGAAGATAAGAATACGACAAGTTTGATTGATCGCTTGTAATAAATGTGGACATTTTTAGACTTGCATCTTTCTTTACATTTGACCTTTATCCAGTGTATCCGTCTGCCCTTCAAACCTTCTCTTTTTATACAGGAGCGAGAGTGAAAGTGAGGAGGAAGAGGAGGAGATTCATCTGCTGTCAGAGGAAGAGATGAACAAACTGGGAGCCAAACTGGTGAAAGCAGAGATAATGGGAAACACGGTAAGATTATTTTGTGTACATATCACATCTTATTTAGCTGAGTTAGTACAGTTATCTCTGAGAATGCAGTACAGTACAACTGCAACTGTTTTCAAAATGATAACATGACATCATATATATGTTTAATGACATCATATATATGTTTGTATAACAGTTTATGGAACACCATACATGCTACCAACAGCCCTATGCACAGCAACACTGACTGACTGTTAAAATGCATCTCTAAATGTGCATTGTCTTGATAGAGTTTGCGTGTTTGATCCAGAACATATTTTGTTTATTTCAGGCCATGATTGAGAAGCTGAAGTCCCAATTGGAAGCGGCACACAAAGCCAAAGAAAGCCATGCTGCCCAAATGAAGCTAAGAGAATCAAAACAGGTTTGTAATTACTTGTTCTGTTCAGTTAGTTGTCAAACTAATACAGAAGTAATATGCCCATAAAATCACGAAAAAAAAAAAGGTTCTTTTAAGTTATTCACAGTTATGGTTTGTAAGAGGTTTTAAGAGTGCAAATGAATAGAGGTTCACACAGCTGATTTTTGTACTTTATTTGCATATGTTAATACTTTTCAGGCAATCAAATTTGTTTTTGATTCCATTGAATAACTGGGCAGCCCCGGTTCAGGTCCAGGCTTATTGTCAGTGTAGTGGTTTTTGTCTTTACAAATGGTACACATTCATAAATAAATTGAATATCTGCGAGTTGTACAAACACAGACATTATAAAGTGTGTTCTGATTATTTGTTTAAACTGTAAGATATTTGATAATTGGCCAGATATAACATTTCAGAATAATCTTCATTTGTATGATTCAGTGCTCTTATCATTTGAGAGGCACTTCATACTTCGAGACAGAGAGTAATGTTGAGCTACAGTCCAGGGCTTGTGTTCACAGAGATTCTCAGTCCTCAGACAGCTCCTAACTTAGCCTAAAAATTCCAAGCAGGAAATCTTGGCTTTGCAAATTTACAATAAAAACAATGCCATTTGGAGGGCTCTTTCTTATATCTAAATTATTTTTAATAGAAATTAATATAATCAAATCAAATAGAACAATTATGTCTAATGTGAAATGCGCCTTTATCTTATATCAGTAGCGATACACATAAACACACAAGAGCCTGAAATCACAAAGGTTCTCAGAGAGCTCCTGAGCCTGATCCTAGGAAGGAGTCTCGGCTTAAGAGGAATTCAGGAGTTTTCTGAGAGCAACTCTGAGCAAGAAGGGGACAGAAACTTGCATGCTGTGAGGTGTCGGTGACTGCTGATTGGCTGTTACTAAAACAAACGCGGTCCTCGTCGTAGAGCTTAGAGTCTTATAAGAAATGTGTCATTTTGAAAATAATTTTGTCATGATGGTAAAACCTTACACAGTTTTCAAATGTTTGAACGTACCTCGTTCACATGCTCGTTATTATATTGATTACCTTTACTGGCCATGCTGGTATTCTTACGACATAATCGGTTTGATAATGACGGTGGATGCAGACTCAGCGGTTAGTCACCACTGTGATCGTTGGTCACCTTGGAAAGAGCACTTGGATTTGGCAGAACGACCAAAAACAACGAATGAAGGAAAAAAAAAAAAAAAAAAAAAAAAAAAGGAAGCAGAAACCCAAACTGGGCAGAACGGCGGCAGGTTCCGGGAGGGAAGAGTCAGGCCTCGGAAGCGCCGTGCCCGTCGCTCCCTCTCCTTTTACGCACAAGCGATGAGCGCGAGAAGCGCCGCTACGTGCTGCAATCCAAAGTGAGAGCGGAGATTCCAACAATCAGAGGCTGCGAAAGCTCCGTAATGGTTCCAGAGCTGTGACAGACCACCAAGTCATCACTGCTGCACTGTTTTTTGGTTTTCCCACAGCAAGGCAACACGACCTGGTGACCTTCCTCTCAGGCACCGACCATAAGAGTTAAACAAATGTTTCGTTATTATTTAGTTAGTATTTATTTCTTTACTCATTTTTGTTTCCGATTTGTTTTGAAGCAGGACACTGGCCGCTCCAGTCAGGACCAGGACGTCCTGCTGTTTAGGACAGACCAGTCCGGCCGGGCTTGGCCAGTAGCTGCCCCCTCTGGTGCTCAAGAGCCACACAGAGGGAGAAGGAAGAAAAAACAGGTACACCCGACAAGCCTGGTGAATGAATATAGAAAAAGAAATGGGTCGACTCTTCTGTTGTCCTCCATTCCTGGCCTTGTAGTAGCAGCAGAAGACGAGCAGTGACAAACTGGTCTCCTGTTCCGAAGATCTTTGATCGCGCTCGTCTTAGAGTTCGTTGGTTGTCGCTTGTTATACAGACTACCAGCTTCACCCGCCTGTCTCTCTGTCTGCAGATCGAGACCCACGTTGACGGGGAGCGCGTGCGGTACTTCCAGAATGACGATCATGTGGGTTTGAAGGAGATGGTGAGGAGGGAGAAGATGAGCTCTGCACAGGACCAGAATGCTCTTTACTCTCGTATGGCTGCTAAGGTAAAAAAAAATATCAGAAAATAGAACTCGCTGCAATTTTAAAGACATTAATATGATATGGAATAACACAGGGGCTGAACCCTATTTATTTTACAGTTCATGGGGTTGTAAAACCTAAATATTTCTTACATACAAATGTTATATCATCAGTTTTTCTTTTATGTAGAATAATTTTCCTTGGAAAACCAAGCACACACTTGTGTGTACGAATTCTAGATCAAATTGATGCACATGTCAGTGTAACACCTGGTTTTTATCTTTGATATGACAACGATAACAAATAACACTCTCTCCCACATGCACACACACACACACACACACACGTATTGATTGCACGTGCATAGGTTTATAAATATAAGTAGAGGTTCCACACCTTCAAAGCCCGATACTAAAAATACATTTACAGTTTCCATGGCAGAATTTCTATAAATAACAGATTTGTCCATTGGGCAGAAGCTGGCTGTTGGGTTAGCCGACTAACATTGTCGTTGTGAACGTTTATAACAAAGTTTTTCAGTGAAACATCAGTTATTAACCTGCCTCATCCCGTGCTTCACCTTTAATGTAGGCAACGTAGAAACAGAGCGATCGCTTGTTAACTGCAGGGAGGACTCTGAGTATGGTGCCTCACTAGTCTTTGTTTTTTTTTTTTGTGTGTGTGCATGCGCCCGCGTGAAAACCAATCCCTCGTGCACACTCGAGCGCAGTCCTCGCGCGCATGCAGACCCAGACATGCACACGCACGCCCTCCCACACTGTCACTAACCTAATACAATTTTTACTCTCTAACAAACACTCTCCTACACAGCGAGTCATAGATACACTTCATGTTGCCTCTCGCTCCCTTACACACAGCCGTTTCAACCTGTTGCCCAGTTGCCATGGCGACTAGGCTCGGACATGGAAACGGCCAAGTCGATACTCTGTCCTGCCTCGCGCTGTTAATATACGGAGAAAGCAACTTGGATAAAGCAACACGCACACATGGTGTATCATGTTTCCCCCCAAATTTGTCATGAATGATTAGTCCGCTGTTGAAAGGTACTTTCGACCTATTGTCTCCGTGTCCTCCCTCACTCTCGTCTCCATCACCGCCACTTCTGCTCACTCCGCTCTCCAGATGATGGGGAAGACAGATGGTGACAACTACACGCTGGATGACATGTTTGTGTCGAGTGCGGCACAGAAGGAGGGTGAGGGGCGGGAGGAGGAGAGGATGAGGAACCGAGCCATCGGGGAGAGCAGGAGACTGGCGGCTTCCATGGACAAATGCCAGCACTGCTTCAGCAGCCAAGAGCTCCAGAAGCACCTCATTGTGGCCATCGGGAGCAAGGTGAGCGCATGAATGAGTGCAGAGCTTTTATGTAATACCTTCATACGATAAATTACATGGGCAATTAGTTAAACAAGCATATATATGTATTTGTTTTCATCTCATTCACAAATTTACAATAAAAACTGACTATTGAAGATTTTCTTTATCATGTAAATTGAATCTGAAATATATGAATTTAGCAGCTGTTTGATAGAATTCTGACTCCATTCTTTTTCCATCCTGCAATTAGAAGATAAATAACTGATTGTGAAGAGGATAACCTCCACGTGCCATTTGTGATGTTCTCTCCAGGTCTACCTGAGCCTTCCTGCTGGAGTGTCCATGGCAGAGGGTCATTGTCTCATCTGTCCTCTCCAACATCACTCTTGTGCCACTGGTTTAGATGAGGACATTTGGGCAGAAATCCAGGTTATTAAAGCCCAAATTCTCTAAGCTAAAAGGATATATATATTTTTAATGACTTTAAAGCCTAAATGTCGATTGTCAGATTTAACTTTTGGACTTTGTTTTCCTCAGCGGTTCCGGCAGACTCTTGTGCGCATGTTTGAGTCCCAGGATCAGGACTGTGTGTTTATGGAAACGCACATTTTCCCACGTAAACAAAAACACATGGTCCTTGAATGTATTCCGTTACCAAGAGAACTGGGTGACATGGCTCCAATTTATTTCAAGGTATGCGTTTTGACATTGCTCTCGCAGTATACGTGAAGATTTATGCAACTTTTTTTTTTTTTTTTTTTTATCCTCAGAAAGCTATCATGGAGTGTGATGAGGAATGGGCCATGAACAAGAAGGTTGTGGACCTCTCGTCCAAAGACGTCCGCCAATCTGTATGTATTTTTGTAATTTAAAAAAAAAAAAAAAAAATCCAGAATTCAACAACCTCCTTATATCCATCCTTGTTCATACTTGGCAGATACCTCGAGGTCTGCCCTACTTTGCTGTCGATTTTGGACTCCAGGGAGGTTTTGCTCATGTCATTGAGAATGAACAGAAGTTCCCTCATTACTTTGGCAAGGTCAGTGTGCACAGTAAGATGGCATTATAGTACTGGGGATTTGCCAAATATGCTTTATTTAAGAGAAATATGCAGAATAAATATGTTATTTATCTTCCAATGTTTCATAATTTGCATCTCAAACCACTGTCACATCACAAAAATATATTTGTATTTCATGTTCATAATGTATTTTTAATACAGTGTCTTTCAGCAGAGGGTTTTAGGAACCTGGTGATCTTTATTGAATAATGCTGTGATATTTAATTGCGCTCCATCCCGTCTTTCTTCAGGAAGTGATCGGAGGTATGATGGACTTGGAGCCAAGACGCTGGAGGAAGTTGATCAGAGAAAATTTTGATGATCAGAGGAAAAAAGTGCTCCAGTTTGCACAATGGTGGAAACCATTTGACTGTACCAAGACTGGAGCCCCTGACACACAGGATCAGTGAACAATAGTGAATGTGGTGCATGTACTGCAGCACCTACCAGTGTGATGTACATTTATTAAAGTACCTTTTTTTTTTAAAAAAAAATAGCACCTTGTACATGCTGTATTTTTTCCTTTTAATTTAAAAGTGTCTTTATTCATCTATAGTACAGTTTTGACTTTTTGAATAAAAGATTTACATTTTCATAAAGATTGGATGGTAGACCTTGCGTAACACTTTGGTTCAGTGCCACCATTGGCTGGATTTGCATCTGTATATTCAGTCCTTTCTTGCGTTGCAGTTATATTTTAGTTATTTGTTCTGCGGCCTCCTAAGCCCATTGCAGACATTTCCATAGAGGACCTCTAGCGTGTCCCTTTTCCTGACACTGTCCTCTTATAATGTAGCCATGTTAACAAGACCACTATTACCATTAACAGCTGTAAACATGCAGCTCTTATCTTGCACTTGTTTCAAACATGGGAAAATAACTTTTTTCCTTCTCATTACAATATCACCGTGGGGGCGGCCAATGTAAATGTCAGCCAGTATTAGTGACCAAAGGCTACACTACAGTGAATGTCAATGTGCTGTGGATTATTTCATATACATACATTAAATACCTGCCATATGTTGGCAGTAGTGTGGTCACAGGTACCACTTAAATAGGATGTAATGACCCATGATAAATATAAGACCACTGGGAAAATGAATTTCAATCTTTAACACTAAACAGCTATGTAATTTTCCGCCCAGGAAACACACATTTTACCAACCTCCTTTGCACAGTGCAGGTTGTTATTTATATTGTGAGCCATCAGAAAGACCCAGCTCCGTGTTTTACAGAAGGACACTGGCATTTAGAGTGATGAATGGTTATGGCCAATTAGATTGACTAGGAGCAGATTTATGACAAAGACAGCCATTTCTGTCTCCATGTCCCCCCGGCCTTGTCCTCCCCCCTCTCCTGTGTGAATGTGGTGTATTTGCATACTTTCCAGTATACACCATATTAATCCTCTGTAACTGTTTCACTCACAATGCCCAGTAGTCCAGTTGGATATCCCACCTGAATTACATCTTTTTACCTGTTGTTTTACACTAATGCTGCCTTAATATTGCTTCATGTGGCTGCTCGGTTCAGTTTGACTGCTGGTGTGAAAATTATCAGGAAAAGTGGGTCTGTTAGTCTTTGCATGTGGTCTAGTTCTGGAGTTAAGAAAATCAGTGCTGTCGCTGTTGTAGTACATCATTTCCTTGATGCCTGCCAAAATAACCCCATGGGACATTAATTGACCTTGGCAACAAGAAGGAATCCTAGCTAGATACCATTAGCATCATAAAAGCAATGTGACAAAACAATCCACTCTAAATACTTTGTAAAAACAAAAATTTTTGCAGTTTTTGAACGAAAATAGAGTCAAGATGTGCTTTAATCTTAATAACCGTTGAAATGAATTCCACGGAACGATGTTGTACAGTAGATGCATTCAAATGTTCATGTTTGTGTTAGTATGGTATTGATTTTAAATGTTCAGGTTCGGACAGGTATAAGAACAGGTTAAAACACCATATAGTTAAAAAAAAAAAAAGGTAATTTGGGTGCATGGGAAGCCCCTCACTCCTACTGGACTATTGAGTTATTTTATCACACGTTTAAAAAGCAATATCTTATACTGTATAAGTTGCAGGTTAGCATTTGTTGTCATGGAATAGATAAAACTGCCTTACATGCTCACAAGCAAGTGGGACGAAAATAGACACTCCAGTAGTGAGTGGTGCATGGTGATGAACTCCAGTTGTGAACGTCTCTTGCACATAAGGCTCCAGGTGGTAGTGAAGCAATGGCGATATTTTATGTTGGAGTGGCTGTGAGTGCTTATCTCTGGGGGAACAGCAGCAGGTTTTGATTCAGTGATGTGTGTCGAAAGGTTGAACCTCCTCTTATCTTCCCGCATACCACATCTACATGTGCTTTTCAACTCTGTTTAGTGTGTGTGCCTTTTTTTTTTTTTAAACCGAGCTAGTTTTGTCTATTTATGGTCTTTTTCTAGGTTTACGAATGCATTACCAGTAATATTTTTTCTCTTGGGTTTTAAACACCTAAATCTGCAAAGATGTGTAGATTAAGACACTATATCAGGGCACGAGGGGCACTTGAAAGAGTCTTAAAGAGTTTAAAGTTCTTTTGGAGAATTATGGACCATCCCTAGGGTAAAATAAAGGGTGATCCTGCAGTTTATTATTACTGTGCAAGTCTAAAAACAATATTGCTATGGTATTAAAATATATTAGTGCACATGAAACGGCTGACAGTTAACTGCTGACTGTAATTCTTTTCACATTTTTAACATTTAATGTTATTTTGTGCCGATTTTAATCATATATGGTTAGAGTGTGGTGCAGGTGTATCCATCTTTATACATTTTTCACAGCTGCCCGGTGTCTTGATTCCCTGATGTACTGCAATATTTTGAGAGTGTGCAAAGTTTTGTGCAATGTACTCGTGTCATGCTGCTCCACCAACTCAAATGGATTAACACACACCTCCAAGAACTTACACTGTGGTGTGTGTGTGTGTGTGTGTGTGTGTGTGTGTGTGTGACTGTTTCACTATCTCACTATCTTCCTGCTTGTCCCACTGGGGACGTTAATGAACAGACATGCTCTGCCAATTGAGGTCAAGGTCATTGCCGTGATTAGCACTAGACATGAGCATCATTCTCTTCTCTGATGGGAGACAACAAGCTTCTATCGCTGCTGCTAGCTCCATTATCTGCACGTGGAACCACATTTGTCCTTGTACTCCCATGTTGAAAACATTTGGCTCAGTGCCACAGATATGGTTTTATTGGCAATGACTGGTGATTGTAGATGAGCATGATTTTGTTCAAATTGCATTCGTGAAACAGTCACAAGTCTGCTGAATGTCAAAATGCCACTATTGTAATAAACAGAAAGTTGAACTTTTACATTGTGACACATTTGTCATGCTGATATAGAAAACAATGACAAGCAAAATCCGGTCTAATGGATTTGTTTTTGATTGTTTTGTTGGGAAGAGTTTGGCAAATCATCAGAGGGTTGACTTGCCAAGTCATTTTACTAACATTTTTAGGAACTGCTTAATGAATATGATGTAGAAACAAAATAATGTTCTTTCATCAGCGTGATTAGAGTGATTGATAGACTCACTGGTGGTTGTAATATCGTGTCTGATCATAGGTTGGTACTTTTTTTAAATTGTTTTCATTCCTTCTGGTAGCTGAATCATGGCAACTGGACTGGTTGAGTTTCACGAAGACATTTCGCCTCTCATCCAAGAGGCTTCATCAGTTCTGAGCTGATGAAACTCAACCAGTCCAGTTGCTATGATTCAACTACCAGAATTACCATGACCTGGATGACTGAGAACTCACACAGAGACGTTTTCATTCCTTATTCCTGTTTCAATGTATACTGCCCCCCTATAAAACAGAATATTTTGGTTGAATTCATGCATTCTCTTTGAATTGAAAGAGTCAATAAACTTGACTGAAAACATGGGATCAGGATTTTCTTTCTTTCTTCTTTCATTTTGACGATAGTTTGTTCAGTTTTATTTATTTATTTCGATGAACGCCACACATAGAAAACCTTTCTGCAGACCTTTAATCAACGACTCAATCAATGACTCTATCCGTCTATCTGTCACGTGACTCGTTATCCGCGAGTTTGCGGCGTCAGCTGCAAGGTGCACGCACTCGCGCGCGCGCTGCCTCGCGGTCTCCACGAACCCAGCGTCGCTCACCTCAGCCCTCCGCTCGCGCTCCGACTAGCGGAGCCCCGGTGAAGGAGTATCAGTGTGTGTGTGTGTGTGTGTGTGTGTGTGTGTGTGTGTGTGCGCGCGGGGAGGGGGAGAGGAGCGCGAGGAGCGCGAGGGACGGAGCCCCGCACGCGGACGAGCGTCGTCACATCCCGCGAGCGGACGACGGCTCACCGCTCGCGCATCCGATTTCAGCGGCTGCATCGGAATTACAGAGATAACGGTGACCGCTGTTCCTTCATTTGAGCTCACCCCCCCCCGCATCCTACCCCCCCCACGCCGGCTTTGTAATGTCGCCTGTGAAGGTAGGTCGTTTTATCAGCGCGTCCCAAAGTTCTGCAGGACCGAAAAGGGCTTTGTAAGAAAAAAAAAAAAGAGCTGCCGCAGGCGGGCATCTAGTTTTCCTGAAAGTGCCGTATTGTGGCATCCTCTGGAGGTGATTTCTTCTCCGGGGGTGGTGAAGGTAGCTGGGCAGGGTGGATGCGCTGCGGGGGGGTTTGGTGGCGGGGGGGGGGGGGGGGGTGGGGGCAGGGGGTTAAGGTGGACGTTTTTTTAAGAGATACCCCGATGTCCCCCCGCCCCCACCCTACCCCCCTTACATAAATGTTTGCGTGCCGTTAGTGCCGTCGTTCGCCCCCCCCTCCAAACACCCCCCCAACCCTCACGAATATGTCGCCAAGTCTCACAACCAGACATCTCACGCGCGCAGCGTAGACACCGACAGAGCTGGACGTTGCAGCCGCACGCGCGAATCTCACGTGCACGCATCTCCCACGGAGAAGCTTCACCCCCCCTCCATCCTCCCAACCCCCCCCATCTACCTACACAACCCTCCTCTCACCTCCCACCTCTCAACTATCTGATGACTCCCCGGCGCAGAGGTGGACGTGACACGGAACCAGCTGTAGCATCGCCACTTCCAGCCCCGCCACGCCGCTCCTCTCCCCCGCCGCCGCCGCCGCCGCCGCCACCACCATGTCCTCGTCGTCTCGGAAGATCTCCTCCGAGTCGTTCAGCAGCTCGGTGGGCTCGGACTGCGGGCTCGAAAGCCCGGGGCGAGACGCAAGGGACGGCGCTCTGGAGGCGACGGAGGAAAGCCGAGGCTGCCCGTTCTCGTCGTTCGCGTCCTCGCACAGGTCGGTGCTCTGGAACGGCCGCAGCCCCAATGACAAGCCCGTGTTCCCGGCGGGCGACGAGCACGGACCCGTCGGATCCCACAAAAGGGTCACCAGGAGGAGAAGGGTCAACCTGGACTCGTTAGGAGAGAGCCTAAGACGACTGACATCACCCATGGTAGGCTTGTGCCTTCAGGATTTATTGAAAAAGTCACATTTGCAACAGCTTTGGCTGTGGCTGTTTTATTATTACTGAATTATATAACTGTGCTACGTGTGTGTGTGTGTGAGAGAGAGAGGTGCCCATGCACTGGTTCCATCCATGGTCTGGTTCCATCTGATGATGAGAGGAGTGTGGTAAAAGAGCCTGCTCCCCGCATCAAAGTCTGGAAAACAAACAAAAAAACGTCACTGGTGAAACTGTTAAAATGCACGTTTCATTCATAGATAATCCAACAACACAAGACGTGCAGCCCAAACTCAATTTGTTTAGGATGACTTGGCAGCCGAGCTGTTAAACGCGATATCCCTTCGTTTTTTCCTCTCACGGCATGAAAGCTGCGAAAATGTGAAAGCTATTTCCAGTAAAGTCACCTGTATACGATATAGAAGGGGAAAATATATCATGCAGAAGTATAGATTCACCCGTCTGATGGCATTGAGTCTGAAGTTCAGCAGTGTCACACGCTATTGTGGTTGAGTTAAAATGATTGCTCTAAGCTTTTGTCCTTGGTGCATTAGATGTTTCCACTCGATGGATGTATCATTTTTTTTGTATGTAGCAGTCATAGAATTTAAAAAAAACCTTGCAATCAAAGACCAGCATTCAGATTTTTGCAGCAAGATTTTTGAGAAGTGTGCAGCCGTCACATCCAGTGTAAAAATATCTGTAAAGATGCCAGTGGGAAAGCAATATTGCCTGTAGAATTTCTGAAGTTTTTACCAGTGTAAATATGCCCGGACTGCTGATATTCACAACAAAAGTAACTTGTCTGCAGTTTCCAAAGCATTTGTAGACAAGCTGATGTAGACTGATTATTAGAGATGCATGATATTTACCTGTCGATTGATTATATTATCTTCATATTTTCATTTATACTAATTTTAGTTAAAATAAAAATAAAACAAAAAATGCTTTATTACTTAATTGTTGAAATACAAAACAACAACAAGAACAACAACCAAAATGATTGATATAACTGTTCTAAAAAAAATCTGTATTAGTTTTAATTAACATGAATATGTCTAAGATCACTGTATCTTATTTCCTAGATTCAGATAACATGGCTATTCTGTTTTATTTCTTTTCATCTCCACCAAAGAGGCAATGAGATAGCTGGATTTTATCTGTCTGGCAAAATAACTTGAAAAGTTCTGAATTGTTATCAAGCTATTGCCATTTATTTGATTTATTCAGTTGAACAGACGGTTACATTTTTGGTTGGGGTCCAGATTACCACAATCCACGAATTTCCAGGTTTGCGCATCAAGGAATCCGAGGGACTTTGACCCTTGATCTTCCCAGGATCAAGGCCAAGCAGCTTATTTCCGTTATCTCGTTGTAATGGGTTGAAACAGTGACGAAATGTGGGGAAATGAGTTGCTTGGCAGAGGTCGGCGCTCTCCGAGTGCTTTTCTAGTTAGAATTGGGATCAGCCAATTACAGACCAACTGTACTGGCTCATGTGTCTTATGCATCCTCACTGATGGTGTGGGATTGGAATTATTATGGATTACAAAAATGACTTCAAAGTAACAGAGTTATTTCATGGTTTTAAATGTCTGTTGCACTTGGTGCAAAGTATTAACCCAGTTTTTTTTTTTTTTTGGAGCGGAGCATTAGTTGTAGTCATGATGATTGATATGCATCAAAATACACTGAGGTATGTGTATGTGGTGTGTGCACAAGCCTTTAATAATGAGAGCTGGGGGTCCACTGGTTGAATTTATAGACTACAGGTTATTGTGGAAACAACAGACCCCAAAATGAAATATGTGTTGTAGAATGATGTTACAGCTTGATGAAAAAGAGCTAACAATGTGAGGTGACACTTTGGATCAGGCAGCACAAATTTACCATCAACTACCTGTTCACTAATGTGTGTATTAGCAGCATATTGATGCTTTATTCATCTAAAATCACTTATTGTGACCTTATTCTCTCACTTATTGTGACCAAATTTTGAATTCATTGTTTATCAGAAAGAAAGTTGCTGCACAGTAAACCCTCGTTTATCGCGGGGGTTACGTTCCGGAAATAACCCGCGATAGACGAAATCCGCGAAGTAAAAAGCTTTAGTTTTTACAATTATTTTACAGGTTTTAAGGCCGTAGAACCCCTAACCACAGACTTGTATAGACTTTTGTCACAGGATTTAACATTTTCTCACAGTTAAACACTTTCAATGTTTAAACTTATTCCTTTTGGGTGTGACCGCAGGTGCGGTGAACCGCGAAATGTGAACCGCGTTATAGCAAGGGTTCACTGTACATCAATTATGATCTCAGTTTGCTGGTAAGACTTCAGCGTTGTTCTCTAATCTAAAGTGGTCAGGGAGCATTTCTGACACTTCCTGTTTGCTGTGGCTCTGATATTAGTTCACAGTTATTACCAATGCACTGTAAAAAGACAAATGTTGGATGTTTATAGTTAAAAACGACAATTTCAAAGTTGAATTCATTAAGAGGAAAATGAACAAGTTCACATTGCAGTTCAATTCATGTAAAACCTAAAGCGGAGAAAAATTCAGGGACGTGCAAATGAACAACCCGCGTTTGCCTTTTAATTGTCTCAGTACCTCTATAATTAGTCGTTGTTGTTAATTATTGCTGCACCATTTCCCTTCTTGTCAAAATGGCTTCTGCCAATCCGAAAGGCTGTAGCCAGATTCAGTCGGTATTCAGCCCTGTCCGACTGAAGAGCCCATTCGAGCCTGTGTTGACTTACACCGTCATCTGAAGGATTGAGGTTGACTCTGGGCCGGATGCTGCTACTAAGATTGTTAACAGTCACTTTAATGGGTACAAACTGTATAGCTGACCTACAAGTGAATGTCTTTCTTGTTTTTGTAAATATTTTTAGTTTATGTTGTTCTTCATTACTTACTGAATCTTCTCTCTCTCTCTTTCACACACGCGCGCGCGCACACACACACACACATACACATTGACTGTGTGCAGTGTTGGTGTCTGTTGTTGACTGCAATGGACCGTGACAAAGAGAACAGAGCATGCCCTCTCTGTGGCTGAATTCACCCTGATCACTCTGACCCAGAAGCAAGAACACACACACGCACGCACTCTTGCACGTGTATACACACGCACGCACTTAGATGTGTGTAAACATGAATTTTCTGTCTCATCCCTCCGTTTCATATGAGAAGTGGCAATTAAGCAGTGACTCTTAACAAAGGGATCGTCGGTCACATATGAAACATGCAAATGTTCAAACGTGCTTGTACTTCACTCCCGAGCTTGATTTAGGTATTTCGGAGGACACCTTTTATCTTATTATGATAGACCTTTTAAGGAATTGTGCTTGAACATGTCCTTTGTTGTCGAGTGACTCTTCTTTCTTCTTTGGAAAATGACAAACACCCGTGGAGAAAAGGTCACACTTATTATGTTTACAGCTAAGTCCATTTAATTGAAGTCTTCTACCCAGTATAGAACCATGGAAGGGAGAGCAATTCACTGAATTGGGTCTGAATCTAATACTTTAATCCCATATATCATTTTACACTTAATTTCTCCTTGAAAATCAGTTCAGTGGTCACTACTTTTAATGAATATCTCAAAACAGTATTTTACTAGTCTACACTCCTGTATGGGGCATATGAAAAAGAAACTAAATTCAAATTTAATTATACTAATTATACCGAGGATGAGACTATGCCAAACTATGCCTTTATCCTGCCTTCACTTTCTGATTCACTGAGGCACAGGAGATTTGATGTTTTGCAGAATTTTGCTCGTGTCAGATGTATCAGTACACTGATCTGACACAGGGAGGAGGAGGAGAAGTCTTACTACATCTTACAGAACCTTCGTACTTTATAACATTTTGAAACACATTGTTGGTGCCTTGGTGATGCAGCATTCGTTTGTTCGTTAATTCTCCCATCACAGTGCCACGTGGAGGCTGGTGAAAAAAAAAAAAAAAAACTTCATAGGTTTACACAAATTTTACACACAAAGCTGTTGACTATTAAAGGTGCGCCCCCTTATGGTAATATCACCTCATTCGCTACTCTGACACGATACCTTATTTGAAGTCTGATGTCTTGAGTCTATTTTTTCTATTACAATTATTGAAATTTCTACTTTTAAAATGACAATCGAAGATTATGAAATTAAAAATGAGTTTTATCTATGGACAAAAGTGTTCCCATGACTTGTGGATATGGTAGTAGTCGTACAACAGTAGACTCTACAAAAGTTTTTATACATCTTTGTTGTGACTGTAATCACAGTAGTTTGTGTTAATGTATTAATTGTGGTAGCTGGTATGTGTGTTGGACGGAATCAATAATAAATTGCAGTTGGGCCTGAAGAGCATTTGAAAATAAAGCAATGCAGGGCAACAGAGCAAAAGGAATGGCTGGTGTATTGGCCAAATTCTGGTTCCCACCCAAAGTAAAGAAACAGAGCAAACAAAAGAGAAAGAATGGTTTGGGAAAAGAAGACAAGAAACTAGGGGCCAAAGAAAAGGTTTAGATAAAAGAGGACAGTAAAAATACACAAATAAAATCTATTGTATATGTTTTTGTGTGTTAACTTGGTGCCATTTCTAGTTAACTTTATGAAGGTTAAATGAAACCTTGACAATTGGAGATGCATAATAATTCTTTCACTATATGTTCATATAATACATGATTTTGTGTGACTTAATTATGTAAACATAGCAGTAAACATTCTAATTCTAACAATCAGAATGTTTACTGCTGATTATATATGCAGCCAGTGTCATGTGTTTGCTCATGTGTGGCTGATAATAATTTGTGCTTGTGTGTTTGGCCATGTGTCTGGAACGTATGTACACACACTGAATGTTCATGCTGTAAATGAATAGCTGAATCAAGGACACGGTCATCATAAGTGACGAATACCGAAGATACTAGCAGGCTTTCTGCCGTACTCGAGCGTTCAATACGAGATATGACCAGTTGGGGGAGCCGTTTAAGATCTGTAAACAGTAGTTTGTAACACTATTTTTATTTCTCTTGTTTTTGCTGCAGAAAACAACGAAGCGACAGCTTCAAGTGGCAACTGATATGTCCAATAAATAAGAAATACAGCTTGATAAACAAGAATTTACAGAGATGACACACAATACGTTTAATTTATCACTGGTATACCTCACTAGGCTGTTTCTAGTTTCCTTTACATTAGACACTCACACAAACACACTTTCGTGCTACAAACTGGTTAAAGGCCTAAGAATGACCTCCAGCTGGCACATTGTGTTTTAGTATTCTAACTGCAGCCTTGTATTTCCTCTCTCTGGAATCAAGGTTTTCCTGCATTGTGTGAGGTTTAAAATAACCTCACTAAAAGGTGCAGTGGGAAACTATTCACACAAATACCCATTACAGTTAATCCAATCAATCTGAGTTGAACCAAAGTGAGTAAGGAAACAGCATGCAGTTCCATGTTTGAATCCCCCTGGATTTGGGGGGCTCCCTCCCACTGTCCGAAGACGTGCATTTGGGGGGACTTACATCGTGGGCGTAAACGAGAGCTGCGAAATGCTGTTTGTCTCTGCATGTTGGCCCTGTGATGAGCTGGCAACTTGTCCAGGGTGTACCATGCATCCTGCCTGAAGGCAGCTGGGATAGGCTCCAGCCCCCCCCTCCACCCTATTAAGGGAAAAACGATGGATGGATGGATGATCCACCACATACAACACAATTAAGACAGCTACACTGAGTCTAACCATTACTAAATATATTGCTTGTTCCTTGTTTGTCCCACTTTGAAATGTCTATTTTTAGTAAAAGCTTAAGAGATTGTAAAGTACAGTATAATAACTGCAAAACATTTCAGGTGATTGTGGTTGATGTCTTGTTTATATGGTGCAAATATACATGAACACTTGGAACACGCTTGTCTAATAATCTTGCTTCTGCTTGCAGACACAGACTGTTCAGGAGGCTCTGCAGCGAACTCTTCACTTTTATAGGCAACAGGAGATTAGGTAAGATTGTTTTCCCCCAATTTTTCTTTAAGCCTCTCATGGAGCTTTTCCCCCATGATTTACTACGTTGAGTTGTTTTTGAATTACATTTTCAGTTCACCAAAATATATATTGGATACACTACTTGCTATTTTTGTTGGATATTATGACCTTGAGTAGAAAAACCTTTGGGAGCAGTGATAAGAAACATGCTTCTTCTTTTTGGAGGTTTTTGAGTTTAGTCAGTTATTTAGTTTCAAAAATAGCTTCACTGCATCACGAAAGAAAGAAATGAAGGTTGCTTTTGTTCTCTTATTGTATAATGCACTGCATGTTGTTAAATTCAATTTCCTATTGACATTATCTGACATTATCCCAACTAAATTCTGATTGTGTGTGTGTTTTACAGGTGTCAGGAGGACACTGACAAACAGGAAAGAGAAAATAAACAGGATAAATGTCTATTTCTAGAAAATTCTGGCTCAGAAGAAGATGTCTTACAAATACTTCAGTACATGGCCACCATACTTGGTAACTATGCTAAATAGAGTAAGGTGTGTGTGTGTGTGTGTGTGTGTGTGTGTGTGTGTGTGTGTGTGAGTGGGTGTGTAGATAGACTATTTTAATGGAGCTAATTGCAACATATTGCAGAGCTGCTTGATCATGGCAAAGCTTATTATCAGAATTAAACTGAACAAAAATTCACATAACACATATTTTACACATTTATATTACTCACATCTTCACTTTTTCAAATTTTTTTTATTTCTATTTTCTATGTAATACATCTATTAATGTGACAGACTGAAAATAAGGGACATAGACTATAAAAACTAAATACACCATAACAGCTGACATGATACACACAGTGATGGTATATTTAGTATCAATATATCTATAATCAACACATAGTTTTTGGTTACAATTTTTTTTAGCCATATCAATACCATACCAGTACTATTTTAAATTGTATTGTATATCTCCTCTGACCACCAATATATATACAAGGCAAAGCATTAGATTCTTTTGGACAATTTAATCTATCAAAATACGAAATACAAGAAACCCAAACACCCTGACTGATTTCTTGATATACACCTGTTCAACTGCTTGCCTGGCCAAAACCTCATACGGCTCCAGCTGATGGCTGGGTAAACAAGGAGGAGAAGGTGGGAGAAAGAGAGAGAGGAGAGAATAGACGCACATCATACCATAAATACATTAATTACACAGAGGAAACCCAGCTCGAGGTGCATTGGGCTCTGAATAGTTTTAAAGCTTACCACTCGAGTTGAACAATGAAAGACTGGAAAAATGTGGCATGGTCAGATGAGTATGATTTCTGCTTCATCATTCTAATTTTAGGGTGAGGATTTGACTTAAGCATGAAAGCATGGATCCATCCTGCCTTGCATCAACGGTTCAGGCAGCTGGTGGTGATGTCATTTTATGGGGATTAGCTCAATTAATTAATATCAGACTTGGTTATTGAACATGGCAATGAGTTTATTGTACTCAAATGGCCTCTACAGTTACCAGATCAGGATACAATAGGACCTTTGGTTTGTGGTGGAAGAGGAGATTTACAGCAACTGTATGTCTGAAAGGGTTTGAGGAATGTTTTCAGAATCTTGTTGAATCCATGGGTATTTTCCTCATCCGAATCTTGGTGAATTGCTATTACCGAGGAAATTGTAACAAATTGTATTTTGTGGGGTCATCGCAAATGTGCATTTTTATATAAGGAGTGACCACTTTGTTCAAATGAAGATGTGCAAAAGTTTGATTTAACTACATTTATAAGAATTATATTATACATTCAAAAGGCTACTGACATGGTTATTTCTTTATATCACTTTGCATAATGATCATTTGTGGTCGAAACGTATTAAGTGATTTTAGTACAATTGTTACAATTCCCGTAACAATGATATAGGTCATCATATACATACTGACACATAAAATTAGCTGTGTAACTGTTTGTATGTCTAGGCAAACAAGGTTATATCAGTATGAGCCATCTAAGTTATGCTCTTTGGTAATAGCAGCTTTTGGTACTTATTCTCTCTCAGGTGTACCATACTGCGAACTGCGAGAGCATTTTGGGGAGGAGTTCTTTGGCCTCTGCTTTGAAGAGAATGAACGAGTACTTCGGGCTGTAGGTGGCAACCTTCAGGACTTCTTCAATGGCTTTGATGCCATTTTGGAACACATTAGAACCTCCACGGGGCGGCGTGCGTCATCTGAAAGTCCCTCTTTTCAGTGCAAGGACCTATGCGAAGAGAGAGGGATACAAAATGTGGACAAAGCAGGAGAGAAAAGGGGGCATGCAAAGAAGGGGAAAGTGTTGCTGCTTCATTGTTTTAACCCTGCCCCTGTTGTTGGACTTATCATGCCTGGATTAATCCGAGCTGTTGCCAAGCGAATATTTCATTCAGAGGTGGAGGTGGAAGAGGTACCGCCCATAACTCCTTTACTCCCCATTAGAGACACAGAAACTCTGGATGGTGACTCAACAACCCCACTCCCGAGTGGATATCCCACTACCTCGCCCCCTTCGTCTCCAACCTCTCCCTCTCCTTTCCTTTCCTCTGTACCTACAGTTTGCTTGTCCTTTCAAATACAGGAACGATTCCCTCCTTCCATCCCTTCATTCCCAAAGGCTACATCAGTTAGCTTTATACGGTCCTCACGCTTACTGTCAACCAATCCCAGTGATCTGCGCATTGGACTGGCCACATTTTGTCGTGCCTTTCCGTTTCACCTTGTGCTCGGGCCGCGAATGGAGCTACTGCAGCTTGGAGAAGGACTGAGGAGACAGGCTCGCATCGATCCTCACCGAAGCATCTTATTCAGGGACTGTTTTGAGATTGTCTCACCCAAGATGGAACCGTCATTCCAGGGAATCCTCTTGAGGCTTGCATCTCCGTTTACCATCCGTACAAGACCTGATGCCACACAGGGTGGCACCAAGGAAAAGGTAAAGATGTAATCGATTTTTATACTATGCCTTTGAATGAAGATGACAAGATCTGAAACCTTTTTGACAGTGTTATTAAAGATGAACTAAAACCCTCGTTTAAGCTGTAAATTTAAAAAATGCCCTGATTGTGGGTGGGACTCCTGGAGCAGTTAAAACACGCTGGGTGTCTCCCATCACCACCACTACACGTGGGAAAACAGACAAAAGGTAAAAAAAGAAGGTGCAGCTCCTAGTTTTTGTAGGTGGGGCGGGACCAACAGTGGTGGTTTGTGATGAAAGCTTCCTTAAAATGTCATTGACCACCATCTCAGCCAATCGCTAAATTTGATTTTCAACCCCTCTATGGGTTGAAAATCACATTTTTACAATCAAATAAATTGAAATACTTTGACTAAAATGTCAATAGCTGAATCCAGTATGTTATACAGTCTGTCTGCTGATGTGCACAAAGTAACTAGTACTTTGCAGACCATTTCTTAGCTCAATATCGACACTAATCAGGAGAACAAACTAGGTAGGCATCAAACAGTCTTAAAATATGCAATTCAAATGTGTCCTATTACATTTTTGGTTAAGATCTAATATGCACATCTCTTTTTAAGATACAAATGCTTTTCCACTGCCTATAATGATATAGCAACTCAAATATTTCCGCTTGTCCAAAACAATTAATCAGGCTGGCCTTTCAACTCTGATTAGAACTTCCTGTAAGCTAATGATGCATTTGATGTTTTTAATGTCAGCATTGAAAAATGTGTCAATATAAATCTCATAACAGAAAACCTAATGATGTGAGTTAAATGACGTGCATGTAAACTTTAGACGGATGTGCTGGCCACGGCTGACAGTTAAAGCTATCCATCAAAGGGCTTGTCAGAGCAGCTAAAAGTCATTAGAGGTTGAAGCATCAAAAATCTTATCTTATTCCAGTAAATAGTGACTGAAGCTGTATTTTTTATAATAATCAACAATGAATTGTTTTATGATAATATTTTAATTATAGTCATTAATAATCATTCATAATCAGGATAAAAGGGTCAAGTTTCATTTCTATCTACACTAGGATCAATAATGGTTTTCGTCCTGATTTTGGTTTCAACCACACAGACACACACAAAAGGGTTTTTAAGTATTAATCTGAAGAGCTAATTAAACTACTATTGCCTGACAAACCCGTGACCAATGATAAGCTCCAGCACCCCAGTGACCCTAATTATCAATAAGATAATCTAGATGAGTGTATCACTGGAGCGTTATTGTTGTGTATTATTTGAAAGATTCACGTGGAAATCTCCATTACAAAATTGCAGCAGCATCATATAACATATTTGCTTTTTCTTTTTTTTCCAAGGATGTTTTTAAATATTTGGATTGAATTACTTTAGATTTAAGGTGTGAAGCTGGATGAGTAACACTGGCTGTGTGTTAGTTGAAGTCTCCCAGGTCTGGGTGAATCATATGCATCCTGTGTCTGAGAGGAGAAGGAAAACTGAGAGGAGAGAAAGATGGGCTGACATTTTCACCGTAAAGGGCAGTGAGAAAAGGCGACAGGCCAAGGTAAAGAAGCCACAAAAGAGTGCTTCCCTGTGCAGCAGTGTGCCTGTTTGTGTATCTGAGAGGCCTGGGAGTATGTTCAGTGGACTTCTCCTAGGGACTTGTGCTGTACAGAGGCTTTCAGGGACCCACTAAATCTTGCTGTCCCCACTTTGTGTTGACACCATAGCCCACACATGGACGATGGAACACAGGTTGCAGTCACAAGCCCTACCAATAACATAACAAATGTATTACTGTCAGTACTTGTAATCTAGTACTGCAGATGTCACTTGATTATGCATATAATCCATGTATAGTTGTAATTAGTTCATTTAATTTCAATGCAACTGTATTTATGGAGTGTCTGTTATGATCAAAATTGTATCTCGGGGCTTTACAGAAACTCAGAGCCAAAAACAAGCAATAGTGGCAAGGAAAGATCTCCCTTTTAACAGAAGAATCCTTGGACCACACTTATACTAGGGATGGGGGAGCTTTAAAGGAGGAGGAGGAGAAAGAGAGATAGGGCAGGAGGAGGATATGTAAAGTATATAAATAACCTAGGGGTTGCCTTTTTTTCAAGCAATGATGCAAATGTAGATGTGTTTCTATACTGATTTCTATTTCTTTGAAGTAGCTCAATGATTTAGAGTCTATATTTTGGATTATTGCATTATATTTTGATTATTTACAATTGATAATTTAAGATGAAGTGAAAAATGTGTTTATGTTAGACATGAGGATGATTCCTTACCAAGTAGATACTGGATGAGTTGTTGTTTTGAATTAAATTTAGAGCATCATTTGCTTTGTTAATTTATTCAAGAGTAGGGCATTGTGGTAGTTGAACCAGCCATTCCAAATGGGTCTGAGACAGATTTATTAGTGAGTGTTGTTTCTTATCATCTTGAATTTACTAGTATCCACAATGTTTAATATCTGATATGGCTTTGTTTTTAAACCTTGGTTTTTAGCACCATATTTTAACTGTTATATTATTTTCATGTTTTGTTCAGCAAAGACCAAATCAGTGTTTTGATGACTGTAAATGCAAGAAAGAAGAAAAGCCACTACTATGCCCATAAAAAAATGCTCATAAAAAGATTTATTCCTTGGACGTTTTCCCTCGGTAGTTTTTATACAGGACATTACGATGACATCAATATAATTTGACTTTAAGTTTGAAGAATGTGCAAAAAAGAAATCTGTCATGTAAATGTGAAAACAGGTTTTTACAAATATTTTGCCCTTGTAAATTCAAGGAAATATATGACATTTCCCTTTGTTTTGTTCACCTTCATCCTGATGATACATGTATCATCTGTGTCAAAATAACAAGAAAAAAGATGTAGTGACCTATATGTGATCTAAAGTCACATTATCGTGTTTTATTAACCACTGGAAATGAACCACTCTTGAGGATTCAACTAATTGTGGGAAAAATAACATTACGATGATAGATAGTTACAATAAAATCTCTACTTGTTGCATCTGAGCTGTGGGTCTGACAACTCACAGATTCTCTGCAGTCATTTTCTTATTGAATGGCAATGAAATGCATTTGTCTTTAACACGACTGATGCTTTGTTGTTTAAACAATTATACTACAAGATATCTGCTGCAGGTCGAAATGTTGAGTTTATCTGATGACTTTAAACAGAGACAGTCTGTATTGCATGGCCACTTGTATTTGAGATAATCTAATCTTCAATTGGGAAGAATCTGACACTCAACTGGACCGACAAGACTTTTGGCAAGTAGTGAGAGGGATAAATGAAGGTACAGCTGCTTTCTATTATAGTATTTTACATTTTACTAGGAATGCCATGCTACACTGAATGTGACTATATCATCTTAAATGAATTTAGAAGTTAATGCTTATTAAAATGGCCACATTCACTTTCCATTCATGACCTTGAGTCTTAGCTGATGAACTATATACTTAATACTGCGCACACTGAAATCGACTCAAAATAAATTCACCATACCAGCTGTAAAGACAAGTGAAAGAAAAAGACATTTTTTTATACACAAAAATTATTACATATGATTGCACCATTATTTTGAGACTTACTGAAGCTTTAATTACTACTAATATATTTGCTGCAGCACAGTATAGCCGAGGTTAAACATGAGAGCATTGTAGCTTTCTGTCTGTCTGTCTGTCTGTCCATCTCCCTCTTTCATATCCTCTCTCTCTGTTTCTCAAACCCTCCCTCTCTATCCCCATCTCTCCCTCTTTATCTCTCTTCCTGTTCTTCCCTTGCTCTCTCCCTCATTCTCTCTGTCTCTCTGTCTCTCTGTCTCTGTCTCTCTCTCTCTCTCTCTCTCTCTCTGTGAACAGGGGGCTGACTCATTGACTCTCTGTTTGGTGCTTGTTCATGCAAATGAGAGTTTGTCGACATGCCACAGACTGCTTTCAAAAGGCAATCCATTAATTGTCTGTTCCATCTTTCACCACCATGCGCCATCCTTCTCTCCATTTTTTGCCCGCTCTCCCTTTGATTTCAGGTTCGATAATCCTTGTTCTGTCTGTTATCTCTCACACTTCCATCTCTTTTTGCCTTGATTTTCCAGCTTTGTTATTTCTTTTACTTCTATTGTGTTTCATCTACCATCACCACTCCGTTGCCGATGGCGCTTTCAACTTCTTGGATCTGCTCATTTTCACAACTCTGTATCATAGTAATTGTGGTATGATACTGTTTACACTTAATTCATTATCCTATATTCAACCACAAAAACTGACTTTTTGATCCTGCAAATCAAACAGTAAACAAACAATGTAAAACCACATTTATATTTTTATTTCTAACATATAGAAATGAAGGATTCTTTTGTTTACTTACTAATCTGTCTGTGCAACATAATGAAAAGGTGTTACATTTCCTTACGAAGAAGAATCAGTGTAAATTACATACCTGTGTTCTTAACATTTTCCTATCAATTCTAAAACAAATTCCTCAAATTCCTCACCTCGTCTGCTGTGATGGTGGAGATGCAGGCAGAAGGAGAGGAGTGCTCAGTTAAACAGAAGTGCACAACTGGGCCAAAGCAAGTGCCTCCAGGGATGCGTGTATGTGTGTCTGATTCGTATCTATGTATACGCATGTGTGAGACAGAGCAGGTCAGCGCATGTGTAAGGCACAGAAAATCTGAGTGTATATGCCTGAAAAAAGAGCAAACGTTCAAAATAAGGTGATTGGATATGGGAAAAAGCACTCATGCAACATAACTAAAGAGCACAGCACTGGAAGAAATGTAAATAATCTATATATAGCTTCATATATTGGTATGTCGAGGCGAGCCTGTACATATATATATATATATATATATATATATATATATATATATATATATATATATATATATATATATATATATATATATATATGTATATATATGTATATATATGTATTTAAAAAAACACACACATGCATGTATAGTGATGTATATATATATATCAGTGCTTTGGAGACGCAGACGGAAACGCTGTGTACATTTCCCCATTGGACACATTCTGTGTGTCTGTGTGTGTAGATGTCGACTGTATGTATTATGCAGTAGACCTAGGAGAGCGTGGTGCTATAAATAAAACAGGACTGCAGTGTGCTCACTGGCAGAATAATCTATCTGACTCTATGGAAAAAGAGAGGGAAGACAAAGTGAAGAGCACAGGCAGAGAGCGTTAGAGACAGGGAGAATGTAAAACAGATGAGGTTAAAGAAAAATGGAGTGAGTCGGGGAACAGGGCCTCTGGCAGAGCGAGGGAACGGCCAGAAGGGATACTCCAAAGGGCAAAGCTGTTTTTCCTTTCTGTACTCTTGGGTAATAACCTTTGTCCACTTCAGTGTTCTTGAGAGCCTTCATCTCACGTTAAAGACACTTTAGTTACAAGTAGCAGATGTGCTAGATCTACTAAACTTTAGTAGATCTAGCACAGGATCTGCTACTTGTCATCCTGAAAAGTCTTGAGTGACAGGGATGGAAATTTTGCAAATTCTAACTGTGATGCTACATTTGTAAAAGTCACATATGTAGTAATTTAAATCAGTCCGCTGTTGCTGTATTTAGTACTTTTTATGCATGCAACAGCATGCATAAATGTAATAGCAATAGTAAACACATGGAATACATACATGATCATATGCTTGCATGTAAGCAAAGAAATGCACATTGTTTGCTTTTAGGGCATGTTCAGTAATGGCCTCTTCAATTAACCTTTATCTTTTTTTTTTTGCTTCGTAGGTGATGGAGTTGAAGGGTCAGATGATCCATGTGCCTGAGTCGTGCTCCTTGATGTTCCTGGGATCACCTCGTGTCGACAAATTGGAAGAGCTGATGGGGAGGGGACTTTATCTCTCCGATATTCCCATCCACGATGCTACTCGGGATGTTATCCTGGTGGGGGAGCAGGCCAGGGCCCAGGATGGACTGAAGAAGAGAATGGATAAACTGAAAGTAAATTGCTACTGCTTATGCTTCTTTTTTTTTGCACTGAAAGAGCAGTTAATTGGTTTGGGGATCCAGAGTGACAACTGCATTTTATATTCTACCACCACCATACGGCCAATGTTATTCTGTAGGTTTTTTGTTTCTCTGTCTGTTTCCCAAGATAGACATCATAAAGAAACTTTAAACAATGTGTTCAAAGCAATATATAAACTTCACTGTCTAGATAAGTGTTTATTCTGTTTCAGTTGATATGGGATGAAAGAAAATGGTTCATGGGGGTATTAGAATTTGTTTTTGATAGTGTCTTGATAAAATACCAGGTTATTGTTATGAACAGATCACTACATCACTGTTACGACTTTCCCCCAGGCCGCTGTTATAAATGAGCACAGCCTTTCCAGTTTTTGCAGTTATTCAGCTGAGAAACAGATTGATTTGGCATTATAAATGGCTCAACAGACACAAATAAAGCGATAATATCCATGTTTAGGTATTCAGAAAGAGCTACATTAAATAAATTAAGTCAATGCACCATCTGCAGCTTTGGTGCATTGCAAATCTCCTGTTCACATCAGCACTTTTATGAAAATAAAGTCACAAATCACAAGCAAACTGCTTTCTTCCCTGTCTTCTCTCAGGCCACATTAGAGAGGACTCACCAGGCCCTGGAGGAGGAAAAGAGGAGAACGGTGGATCTTCTTTATTCCATCTTTCCTGGTGATGTGGCACAGAAACTGTGGCAGGGTCAGCCGGTTCCCGCTCGCAAATTCGATGACGTCACCATGCTGTTCTCGGACATTGTCGGCTTCACCGCCGTCTGCGCCCAGTGCACACCTATGCAGGTCATCTCCATGCTGAATGAACTTTACACGAGGTTTGACTACCAGTGTGGCATTTTGGATGTTTATAAGGTCAGTATACAGACTAAGAACTGTGTGATAGCAACAATTTTTTGAGATGTGATTGTTTAGATTTATCTTACTTTATCAACTGCCATGTGTTGATATGCTTGTGTTGTGGAAAAAAGTAAAGGATTAAAGAGGAGTGTATGGAGTTTTACGGATGTGTCAATACTGCCCATGTCACAGTGAGTGGTGTAAGCTCCATCAATGTCTCTTAAGTGTTATGCTTCTCTCCCTTTGCTGTAGATTCAGATCAGCATACATGTTCATGCCCTTCCCTTTTCTATGCGTCCAACAACATAGCTGCTGTTGCACTGCTGTGCTCAGTACCCCAAGACTGTGAGAACATGCTTCACTTCCCGCAGTGCCATAAGAAACATGCACTTCCTCTGTTATCGCTAACATACAGAAGGCACTGAGTGTGGAGGCAAGAGGGTTTATCTGTTCTGAGGCTTAAAAGAGAAACTATGAACAGGAGGACATGTTGAGGAGTTTGAGGCACCCATATGTTGCCATTGCCATGGTTACTGTTGAAATGGTTTAGCCAGCCGCAGGCCTGAGTGAGATCATTTTTTTTTTTACTAACGTTTACTCAAGTTGTTTTTAAACTGAAAATCCAGTACATTATTTGAACCAGCAACAACAGCACCATATATTTACCTCCGCCAAGGAGGTTATGTTTTTGCCGGCGTCTGTCTGTCTGGCTGTCTGTCTGTCTGTCAGCAACATAACTCAAAAAGTTATGGACCGATTTTGATGAAATTTTCAGGATTTGTTGGAAATGTGAAAAGGAAGAACTGATTTCATTTTCATTTTGGGGGTGATCTGGAAGAAATCCTGGATTCTGGATCACTTTGAAATTTTCGTTAACATTGTGGTAAATGGGGCCAAACATTTTGTTTCTCAATATCTAGGTTAATTATTGACCAAACCCCATGAAATTTGACCCAAGGATGGACAATGGGATCCTTTATCATATTCCAAAAGCTGATCCGGATCTGATCCAGAAGACGGATTTTATTGCAATTTATATAAAATTGGCAGAGGTCTGCGCTCTCCGAGTGCTTTCTAGTTTATACTGTGCTTGAATTGATTAGATGTTAGGCTTATACTGTTACTGCAGCCTTGTAACAGGAGACATTACCAGACTTTTAATTGCTACTTTCACATCATATCTTATGAATAAGATACCCCATTTTTATTCTCTCTTTTATCTGATGCAGATCGAGACCATAGGCGACGCCTACTGTGTTGCAGGAGGACTTCACAAAAAGGTTGAGAGTCATGCAAAGCCGATAGCTCACATGGCCCTGAAGATGATGGAACTTTCCGAGGAGGTGTTGACTCCCGACGGAAAACCTATCAAGGTGAACATTCATTCATCTTCCCACACATATGTTTATTGTTGCTACATTTGTTATAGGAAGCAATATTGCATATTCTAAAATGCAACAAGTATTGAATATCATGTTGATACATACTAGTCCGATGTGGGAAATCCTCAGTAATGTCGTATTAGGTAAAGCTACTAACTACACTTAATATGACATTACTGAGGATTTCAGAATTACCCTTTTATCTTGCACGCGAATGCTACAGTGTTCATTCTGTTCTCAGTTGGTCTTTGTGATGGATGAATGCAAGGGTGGGTGGAGGACAAGGGAGGGCTGGATAATGGAGGAAGGGAGAGAGATAGGAATTGCATTTAAAATAAAGGTAGTATGAAAGTCACAAATTTGGCAATGGAGAGTTCAGACTTTAACTATGAGGATGTGTTTTGGGAGCTGCAGGTTCTCCTGATGTTGGAGTTGTCCGGCTTCCAAACTCGACAACAGACATGGAGGATAGACGAGTTGGTGACTCTAAATGAACACTAAGTGTAAATGGTTGTTTGTTTAAGGCTCAAGCCCTCCATCTGACCCTGTAAAGAGAGAAGTGTGGAAGATAGATGGATGGATGGTGTGTTTGAGATTCGGCATGGCTTTTGTTGGCTATAATTCTTCTTTACCACTTAATGATGGCTATTGAGTGGTGAGTCTTAGGGCACAATAAGTTATTTAAATACACAATAACTTCTTCTGTTAAATCTGTATTTATGTCAATTGTATGCACATGGAACAAACACAAAAAGTGGTAACTTTACATGTTTTAAATAAGGAGATTGATTGAGAAATTAAGTAAATAGAAAAGGAACAGATTTCAGGAAAATGTGGAAACTGGAGCTCTTTATTCAGAAAAAAAATAGCATCCTCCTTTCAGTTCTTTGTCAAGATATTGATAGCTTTTTAAAAAGAAGATTGAATGGAATGGTTTAAATATGGTCTGAATCATTACCCAGGGGCATCTTTTTTATCTGAATTCACAGAGGTCATTGGCAAAAGATGGAAATAGATGTCGCTGATGTCATATCCTGTGTTTGGTGTCCATGGTGATGATGATATTTCTACATTATTTCCAGAAATGACTGATTATTTATGAATTTGTAAGCTCTGTGATAGGTTCAGAAAATCACCTTTAGGAAATTTAGATAAGAAATTTTGAGGTATTTTGGCTCCAGTCTCTTGATTTTATCTCCCCTTTCACCTTCTGTCTTTCTCTCACCTTCTACCCTGCAGCCTCTGTACAAATGCTGCTCTCTTTTCATTTCCTTCTGCCTCTGCTTTCTGCTTTTGCACTCTCGATGTGGTCTGTTTTCCCTCCTCACTTTGTTTTGGTATAACGAGACGAGTTCTAGAGATATCCAACACTTCAACATATACTAAAAGCTGTTTGGTGAGAGTACTCAAATCCAGGCAATGTTACGCAAACTAGCACGAGAGCTGTGAGAGTAGTGAGGGAAAAGGTTTAGCTGGAGTGAAATAGAGAGAAACAGTACTGAAGTGTGAGCTGTCAGAACACACACAGTGATCTCTATACTTTGGTCACTTAATTTTAGTCAGTTCTTGCAATCACTTAAGACTATTTTAGCAGACAAAACTGCATTGTTTTTTTGCCAGGTTAGAGATCTTTCCTAGTCTCTGTAAAAATCATCCCCAAAAGTGTATACTTATTTTTGCCATATATCTAGCACTTTTTAGTTCCACAAGGAAAAGAGAGAGAGAGAAAAAAAAAACACAAACACAAACAAAACACCTTTAACACTGTAGGAGGATGTACACATTCTACACTGTATGAAACTATTTCTGCACAGTACGCTCAAAACAAACAACATTTTCCTGCAAGAGACACTTCAGCTTTTATCTATATGAAATGGCCCATGCCATGATCACAAGTATCTGATGCACTGTTTTAAGTAAATACACTAAATTGCAACAGCTCTCCACAAGAGGCTTTTAAAAGGAATTAAGAACATTACAAACACAATAAAAAGATAACACAGTACAATATGTACAACATTATAGATTCAAGCACAACATGAAGTGGTTTTGGTACAATTTGTATATCCTTACAGGGATGTTAGGTGTGAGAATTGCACTGTTTGCATCTCATACCTGACTTAACAGCTCTGATGAGAGCATTAAATAATTCTGAAGCAGAGAATTGATGGGACAGTTCTTATCACCACCTCTCACCGCCATTGTTGTTCTCTGCCAGTGTAGCCGGTGGCGTGAACATGACTGTGCTGCTGCTGCGCGATTTGCTCATTTGCTCGCCGAACGCCATGTGCCGCGGGATCGTCACTCGCTGCAAAAACAGAGGGGGGGCCGGGGGGGTGTGTGGGGAGGTTGTTACAGGGTAACACAGTGCAATGTTGTAAAAAAGAGAGGCGAGTGGGCATAGGATGCACATTTGTTTTGTGTGAATTAGTGAGTATCTGCCTGTTGTAGGCACAGACAGTCAGTCAGTCAGTCAGACAGGCAGACAGACAGATAAACAGGCAGGCAGGCAGGCAGGCAGACAGACAGACAGACAGACAGATGCACAGCCATCTGTAAGGAGCTAAAAAATAGGTCATGCTCACACCTAGAGGCATTTTCTTTCGCACTCTCTGCCAGTCAGTTTTCACTCTCCCCATTCTGCTGTCAAGGTTTCCCCATCTAATTTTAAGTTTATTCACACCTGTCCCCTCCAACCCTGCCTGCCCGCCATCTCTCTCTTTTATTTTTCCTGCCCCCATTGTATTTTTGTACCACCTTGCTGCCTCCATCGTCCACTGTTGCCATGGCTACCTCACAGTGCGATGGCGTGCGCCACAGTGGCATTAGATTGGTGATGTGATGAAATGTTGAAACAGATCATTAGAAATCTGCTGGGCTCCGATGGACCAGCTTCCGTTGGACGCCCGCGTGAGCTGTGTGTAGGATGGCTCCTCTGGACTGGAGGAAAATCAATAGTTTGTCAAGTGGCATTGAAGCAATAATTTCTGAATTGAAAGGATGGAGTGACAAGACTTCTTTTCCCTCTAGGATTGTTAATATTGGAGCGTCATGTTGTTTCCCTCTCCGAGAATAAAACATTGAAGTAAAAAAAAAAGTATTTGATTATTTCCAGTGTCTCCTATTTTAAAAAGCTCTATGCTTTTAAATTATGCTGCAGGGGGGATTTCAATGATAATAGCTACACTAACATGAAACAGGGAGAGCACCAGAATGAATCGATGGATGGATCACATTGAAACTTATATTATTGTACTATTCTGAGACCACTATAGTTTCTTAAAAGTATGTTGGAATCACATTTCCTTTGCATCTGAGTCTAAACTTTCAAACCTGAAAGGGTTTAAGACAGAGCAGATTTTCATATTAATCCTTGCTGTGGGACCCTTTTTTGAGGCATTTTAATTTTCTATTCAATCCAACTCGTAATTTCTAGATTTCAGAAGTATGCGTGGTATTATGTATTATACATAAGCATAAAGTCCATACTAATAAAATAAATTGCTAATAAAGGGTAGTTGCACAGTGCTGTTTGATAGGTCATGCTCTCAATATCATGATGTATATTCCTGCAAAACTGCAAACCCAACTGTGAAATCTGCTCTGTAACTCAGTGAATACACAATTTTGAACATGTAACTCTGGATTTCATATGCAAAATGAATTATAGCTCTATTGCATTTGGTTAATTCTCCAAGTATTTAAAAACATGTATGCATACAGGGTCATGGACGATCCTGCAGGTTTAAAAGGGTTAAAATCACATTTCAAGCACTTAAGCTGTGAGTATATCCAGTGGTGGCTGGTGAAAATTATTCTAGGTGGGCCTGTTAATTCAGCATATGAGGTCAGGTTTAATAGTCCAAAACAATTGAACACAAATGTCTGTATACCAGTGTTATGTGAAATAATAATTATTCGAATAATATTACATATTAATGTATTGACATTTCTAAACATTAAAAGCATGTTGCATCACCATCCCTCTGACTGAGTGTCCGTGCCGCACAAGCTTTTTTATTTTTTTAAACCAACATTTTGACAGCATTCTCTATATCTCAGTGCCAAGAACATAAAAACTCTGTGACACTGATTGGCCAAAAATGTATTGATTTGCCCTGGCAACCGTACACGATTGGTAGATTTGCTGCACTATAGAAACACAAATCGATGAATGTCACCTGGTGTAAACATGGTTTATATAATTCATAGTGCTGGTAGGCACTCACTAGTGGGTAAAAACGACATTTGCAATTGAATTTGTAAAAATATATTTTACATTTTTTCCCCCTCTCTTATCAGGGAGGTTGGCATCCCAGCGTCCCCTATGGACTGACTGCTACTGATCCACATTCAGTGTATAGAAGTGAACTCAGAATTGGATTAATTCCATTTTTATATCTTTGCGTGGAAAAATGACTGAAAAGTGTGTTTAAACCTAAAATTCCAGCTTGTAATGTTCCTCTCTGTCTGTCGCTGTTGCATTCTGTCACCATCTTCTCTCAGTTAAGAATAGGTATCCACACGGGCTCAGTGCTGGCAGGTGTGGTCGGGGTTAAAATGCCACGATATTGCCTGTTCGGCAACAATGTGACACTGGCGAGCAAGTTTGAATCAGGAAGCCATCCCAGGTGCATAAACGTTAGCCCCAGCACGTACCAGTAAGTGACATCGCCTCATGGCAAGAACGTGAAGTTCTCACTTCTAAACGTTTTCTTGAAAACGGACTCTTTTAAATCCCATTTCTGTACAGGTTGCTGAAAGATGACCGCTCCTTTTCATTTGTCCCTCGCTCACGCCTGGAGCTTCCAGACAACTTTCCCAAAGAGATTGCAGGAACGTGCTACTTCCTGGAGGCAGGGACATCTCACAGCCACGCCTCTCTCACCAGCTCCCGCTCGGCTCCCCCAGCCTCTATGAGGAAAGTCTCCTACAGCATCGGGACCATGTTTCTAAGAGAAACCAGCTTGTAGACGTCAGGCGCAGACTTGGATATGCACACACTCATCATGTGGGAGGCTGAATCTGAATGTCTGGACCAAACTGGGAACTGATCAAACAGATCTTTGGATTCAGACCAGTGACTTGGCCTATACCAATAAAACACTCGAGATAAAAAAGCAAAGACCCCCCCCTCCATACTTTCCATGTAAAGGGGATATGGTTCAATTGACCTAAAGAACTGTATGTTTGTTTCATGTGGACTCTTTGCCAAGAGGTACACAGCTTAAGTCAGTTAGCATAAAAATTTAATCTAAACCTATGGAATCTAATGATTAGCTGGATTTGTCAGCTCCGTCACTAATCTCTAGCCCTGCCCCCTGACACTCCTCTTTTCCCAATGGCCTTGGTCTGGAGAGATGGATGTTTAGAGAGAACCTGGGGGGGAGTTTCGGACGTAAGCACTGTTGCACAATTAATGGAATTACAAAAAAAAAAGAACGAAAAAAAGAACAAATTCACTTTTGTTAAAATACTGGATGCTGAAGAACACAAGTGTATGGGTTTTAAAAGGGATTGGCTGTGCATCATGGCCTCTTATACAAAAGAAAAACTCCAAGGCAGAAGAACAAACGCTCCACTTTGAGTTCACGCTTTACCAAACATGCGTCTAAAGTCTCCTGTTTGTAACATCCGTCTGTAAATCTAGGATCAGTTGGTTGGAGTGGTGACAGAAAAACAGAAAGCAGTTACCCAGGCTTTCAAATGAGTCCACAGCAGCCAGATACCAAAAAGGTTAGTATAAACCTGAACTTAGAGCCAATATTGCAACCGACGGCAATCCATAACTGAGAATAATCTTGTCTTTGCAGGTAACATATTTAGGATTGGAAATGATTCCAAGTTCAGTGCCTTTTTACCACTCAAATCAGGACAAATATGGATGAATTCTAAATATTTTTTAAGAAATAAGAAAAATGAGTTGTGCTTCATTTATCATATTGCATCGTTTATTTATTGTTGGAATGAAAAGATTTTTTAGATGGTTATAAAACAATGATGCTACCAGTCACAGCAAGCACAGAAATGCCAGTACAACACTCCCACTTACCTTTTTTCATGCTTTTTTGCGACGCTTTTGAGTCCAACAATCTAAGTTCTCCTCAAAGTTATGTGTATTCTTCTGTCCAACCAGTGAAACGCTACGCATTGAAATTCTGCTTGACACGATTCACATTCACATCCTTGTTTTTTCTTGCCAATTTAAAATATTCAATGCATCCATATTTTGGTGTAACCAAGGTTTCCAATTCTTATTCCACGGATACTTTAGCACTAACAATAACCAACTTAAATTGATTCTAGTCGGCCAGTAGCACAGATTCAACATCAGTGAAGTTTAAATAATGAAACTATATATGACAATCAAACTGACTGGATTTACAGACCCACAGAAACATTTTTCTATTTGTATGTTTGGAAATGTAAAAATTTAAAACTGCTGCTGGTTAAGTTTGTTGTAACTACGCTGAGCTGTGAAACTGGTGTAGCAGCCTGAAGTTAATATTCCACATTCGTCTCGATCCCAATTTTGGAACACGGTGATGTCGCAACAGGTAATTACTTCAGATGTATCAAGCAAAACACACCGGGACTGACCACTGCCTCTGAGATGAGCCGATGGAGGCCAATTTGCAGCTGATGGTGCGGAAGATGAGCACCAGTACCGCGATGGAATTTGGAGAAATGAAACAGCAGACATGGAATATTGTTCCAACTTAATCGGAGAACTGAGGGTTAATTTGGATGAAATCCTGGAACGACGACATGAGACGATTCATTAATGGTGAAACCACTGAGAGTTTTGGTTCCCATGCTCTGTTAAGTTCACCCCCATGTAAACGGCTTTGCACAATGTAAAAAGAAAAAAAGGATTTTCCCATCTGGAGTCTGCGGCAAAGCTCCAACAGTGCATTTCAAAATGTTACCACAGCATAACTTCCTGTTAAACAGGAAGTACCAGAGTCTGTTACAAACAAAGTCTTGTGAATAACGTGGTTTTTCCCCGATACCAAGAAGCATTTTATACACAATAATATCATATTGTAACACAATAGCTTCATTAATTTGAAAGCCTGACAATATACATTACATATACAGAGACTCTAACTCTCACCTGAGACCATAGCTGATCTCAATCTTGCCAAATCTATTGAAAACCTTTAAGGACATGAAGTGAAAGGTGCCAAACTGAATTTAGAGAGAATTTAGGGGCCAGGTTTAGAATTTAGGTGCCAAAAAACCACCAGCATAATTAATGCTGCATCTTTAGGTAACTTTTTATTGTCTTAGTTACACAATATGTCATATTACACTTTTTCTCAGTCTCTTCAGTACATTTCTCGAATCACCCTCAACATTTGCCAAACAGTAAGTGCATTTCTCAAAACAATTTGTACAAATAGCAAAACCATGGTTTAATTACCAAAACCACTCTCTTGCTCAGAATCCTTAGTTCATCTCTGAAGAGTAAATTTCTGAACACAAACATGCCAATGACAAGCCTTGGTGTCATTGTCTATGGACAAGACACTCGACGTTATGGTGGAAACTGTGGATAACCATTTGATGACTGTCAATTGTAAGCTACACCTTAGTTTATGGAGTCATCTCCAGCCTGACCGCTCTCTTGATCACACATTTCCCTTTGTTAGAGAAAGTCCATATTGGATCATTTTCCCACCATCTACCAAACTTTGTCCTAAGAATATGCAAAAATAAGTGTAATGGAAATTTAGAACATTTTGACATATTAAAACACATTCAAACATTTTGCATGTAAAGACTTATGCAACTAAAACCTAAATGTGAAATATGAGACTATTCGAGAGAGCCATATATTTATACATACAACATGACATTAACACTTGATAATTAGATTGGTGATGTGATGAAATGTTCAAACAGATCAACAATTGACAATATGAGAAACCACAGCAAATTGTACATAATCCACATAGTGTGGATGCGCCAAAACATTTGCAACTCACAAAACTGTTTTGATGAGCACAAGTGACATGACGATGTGAAGAATGATTCTGATTTGAGAAATGCACCAAAGCGACTGAGAAAAAGGGTAAAGGATAGAAAAAGCACTTTTTTGTGAGTGTTACCAATAAGCATTGAACTCGTGAAAAATGAAAATTTAATGGGAGTCATTCAGAATCAAAAATGAATGCTCAGCTGAAATGTTCGTTGCCAAAATTTGTGCCCTCTTAGATGACCACCAGCATCTGTGTTCCATAGGAATTGATACTAAAAGATAACATTAAGAAAAAGTTAAAAAAGAGTCATTGACATATTATTCTTTAAATTCTGTTTTTCTTCTTAATGACAATTAATGACAGGAGTAGCTGGAGAAGGGTATATAATTTGTTCTGTATTGATAAATATTGGTAGCCTATTTTCATACTTAAATACTATGCAGTATTACAAATTAAAACTATTGAAAGAAAGGAGAAAAAAGATCAATTTGCAAAAGATACAGCAGCCTGGTTTTCATTTCTTCTCAGTATAAGGAATAATAAAACAACACAAATATGTGTACTCATAGTTTTGGGTTACAATTAATGTTTTTCATCTTTTTTTGTTTGTTTTTTTAAATGATTGACAAAGGAAGCCGAAAGCTGCCACATAAACCCTGCATAGATAAGAGTGTCTTTTTAGATTATTATTTGGCAATTTGGTTCTATTGATTATGAGACATATTTTTTCTGTAATTTCTGACTGACCTGCCTTACTCTGGTTCATTAGAAATAAAGGAGAATGGTTCACCAATTTGGCCTTTTTTCCCTTGGATTCATGGAAAGTCTATATTTCTTCTTTTGAGGTGTAATTTTGTTTCAACATTTGGGTTTACTGTGAAATACTTATAGTACAGTATATTTTTAGGATTGTGATGATAAGATAGATAGATAGATAGATAGATAGATAGATAGATAGATAGATAGATAGATAGATACATAGATACATAGATACATAGATACATAGATGGACAGCAGACAGACAGACAGTTAGGTAGATAGATAGATAGATAGATAGATAGATAGATAGATAGATAGATAGAAAGATATAATATATCTACAGGGTTCTTAAGGGAAATGAACCATTCTTAAGAATACTTGGCTGCGTTACTCAGCCTGAGGTTAATGTTCCTAAGGAAGGCTTCCAGATGTTCTAAATGCAGATGCGCATTAGTGTGCAGCAACGGCCGTAGCAGAAACGAAATGCAGAACATGTATCCACACTCACTTTCATCTGCGGCCGAATTCTGCATCCGGGCTAAATATAGAACATTACATCAGCGTCACACCCACACAACTTGTGTCCAAAGGCTCATGTGTACGTCTGTACATTTTAGATAAAATACAACATAGAGAACATATTCCTGCACATCTGCACACAATTAGAATGCACAGATCAAACCAGATCAGCTGCATTTGACACAGAATATGTTGTGAGCTCATATGATATTGCATTAAACAGAAAATGTCTCCATCCTCAAGTAATGTCTGGTTTTCCTACCGTTCTCAAGGTATTTTTATTTTTCTTTATCATGAGCACGACACATTTAAGTGAAAAGTAAAGTTTCTTCTAATGTTTCCTGGACATTATTGCAAAGAAAAAAAGCAGCCATGATGCATATTTTGCTAAGATGGGTTGCTCAGAATTTGAAAATCATACATTCAGCAACAGTTTCTTCAGTTTGTCAGGATTAATAGAAATGAAATGCCCTCCCAAATATATAGAGGCAGTTAGCAGCTTGTCACATAGACACAATTACACAATTCACACAGAGGCCATCCTGTGCACAACCTCATCTTCTATGATCTTTTAATTTGCATGGATCAACACTAATCCTCCAATCCTGCTCATCTCTTTTTCCACCCTGGCGGCCCTGGTAGGAAATACCAGAATGATGTAGGACATGTGGATTATTGCTTGTTTGGATAAGATCACGTGACAATTCTAGAGGTTTTTGAAAGTAAATTATGTGACAGTAATCTGAGCCTCAGCCAAGAACTGAAATAGTGGGGAACAGATGCAGCAGCATCATTTCACATGTATCTATGTACATATCTACATGATATACGTGCGTATATGATACACACGTATATCTACTTGATATACGTGTGTATCATATAAATATAACATACTGATCACTGTGAAATGTAGTGGAATGCAAGGGATCACTCTGAAGACATAGAAACAGGAGCTTCACACAAGTGATTTATTACTCAGTTGTAACTGAGTTGTAACTGGAGCGAAAGAAGCCCTGAGAGAGAAAAGCATCCTCGTATATTTTAGATTCTCCCTAAACTGCTTCTCCCTACCACTGGGTGGCACAGCATGGTACGGCACCTCACGAGAACACTTGGTATAGCGTATGATTAGATCATAAAACGCTGGAACTGTTTTCAGCGTAAGCAGATAAACAACAGGTCACTCTTACCTAATTATGCAGTTTTCACACATTATTTCCTTCATTCCCCCTGTTGGCCTCTGAAAGAGGCCATACTACTGAAATCACATTTCGTCTTCTTGTCTTTCCTGGTCCGCCGGGGGTTCTGAGGGATCTGTTGGTAGCAATGGCATCTTCCCTTCTCCACAGTTGAAATAAATATTGTAATAAATCTTACACACAAAACCAAAGACATGGAACACAACAGCATCCACATGTCAAAAGTACAACCTACAAATGTTGCCAATAAAGTCATAAGCACTAAGATTATGTCTTTCTACTTATTGACATCAACATCTGAGTCATCCAAAAACCAAATCTGTTTTAAGCACCAGAATTTTCGGCCATTTCATGAGAGAGGGACCTCAGTCCTTCTACAGCTTTAGTTATGGAACCATCCTGAGAAGTATTGTTGGGAATAATGGTGCAGCTTATTTCTCAAAACATGTAACATACGCCCCCCTTTTTTGGCCAGCAGTATGTCTAAGGCCATTCCAGTTTGTAAGAGAAGTTGCCGACAGTTGCTCAGCAAGTCCTTCCACTGCATCTCTGGTCAGGTTTGCCAATCTTTGAACATTATAGTGCACATACTTTATCCAGTCCACATTCATATTCAGTGTAATTGGGAAGAATGCCGCAATGATTGGAAGATTTTCAAACCCAGCAGCTACTTGATCAGCCAATTTATACTCTGGAACTCCTTTCAGGACTCCTATTGCATCTATGTATGTGGGAGACCCTACCGTTAGATCAAGCACAGAGATGCTCCTTTTCCATAGGATGTGTCATCAGTGTCGGGCTGCTAGGCCCCCTGATGTTGTCCGTTGATTCCTAACTATCCTGTGCCAAACAGCTTCATCGAAATTGCTAGTCTTACCATTGCCCACCTTCCTTTCACTCCTGCCTGCATCCTTGTATGTAACCCATACCCACAGTACCAAAATAGTCCTGCTCTAGCTAATGTCCCCACCCAAGAGGAATTACCTTCATTTGTCTCGTTGCACTAATCCTCCGTTATTTCCCCATAGTTCAGCAATTTTCCTGTGAAATTTTCCTGTGATGTTCAGGTGATGCCATCTCCGCTAATTTTGTCTTTCGTCACACTCGCCAGCCAATCTAACCAAATGTTGTCAGTCCCCATTCCCGTGCTCATTTGTATTACATCTATTGGTTTTAGAGCCGTATAGTGAGGAGTTCATACCCGCTGGGATGAATTACCTCCAATCAGGCGATTATTCTCTGTTGGAATCATAACCGTTTTGTCTGGTTCTGGGCCTTCGGTGGTGGTGGAATTAAATGTATTTTGATCAAGCCCATTGGGTCGCATCCAGTGACGTCAACCCCTAATACAAGATCTTGGGCCCTTCAGGATGGGAGACTGGTCCCAGTGTAATGATAGAGTGAGTGGATTGCTCACCAGGGAGAAGTCTCTTTAGAACTTTAGCTCTTTCCATACGTAATCGTTTATTCTAGCCATCCTAGCGTACTGGTTTATGCGTAAATGTTGTGGGGGGCCCGGCTCTTCCATTAGTCCTATGTGTGCTCGGACGCGGCTCCAATCATTGTACCATGCTCCTGTGGTGTACTCTTTGGACGAACATGTGAACTGGACAGGGGCATAGTCATAACATAAGTAGACATCATAACCTACTAGTGGGATTTCCATGACAGTCGATGACGTCACATAGATCGAATTGAAAAGAGGTAAGGGCCCCCATTGTATAATTCAACGTGATATGTGCTGGGCATTCACGCGGTACATATCTTTTGCCTCGTGGATGACCTGTTAGATGTTCCTTTCCTTCCATCATTGATCTGGTCTTCCGAGTTAGTATTCCACACTTATGCAAAGCTACATATGTCATTATAGATGCTAATAATAACCCAAAGCAAAGCAGGCATGCATATTACCCACACACAGTTAGTACAACATTCTTGAGATGTTCGTCTCCACGGTGGGCGTTGTCCCGATGTTGGTTCCAGGTCCAGATGTTCCTCCACCTCATCCTCTTCTGGCTGGGGGTTTGATGAAGGCAGAGATTTATGTTCCGTGTTCACAAAGAGTTGGTGTCTTTGTACCACCAGATCAGTTTTCATGATCAAGTTGTGCCAGGTTGTCCCATGGTGCACATGGAATCATAGGGTTCTCCAGAATATGTTATTTTACTGGGACTGGTAAGCCCGCCATCAACTTATCCTTCATCATAATCATTGCGGGTGTACCATCAGCTGGGGCTTCTCCAGTAAATTGAATCATTTATCTTTTCCCATATGTAACCATGCCTCAGGAGTGACCCCCTCCGCATGTCTCATGTCATGAATGTGAAAATGAGGGTAAAGCTACAACATTCAATGGAAACATCGTTCAGAGAGTGGTGAACACTGTGTTAACGTGGTCTGTTACTGGGGTTGCTGCTGCTATGTCTGTAGTTTCTGCCTGTCTTTCTACCTGGCCCAAGGTGTGGTAACTCACGCAGGCAATTATCACTCTAAGATCACCCATTGCTAACACTATTCCTTGTGTATGACCATACCCACCTTCTTCTGCCTGCTAACCCAATCTTTGTTTTTCTCACTTGGCTTTAGTGCAAACAGGTTTTTAGGAGACAGGGCTAGGGCCGGAGGTGCGCTCAGTCCAAGTGCCCATATGTCTCAGTTGATTCACACTCAATCAATCCCGCCAGCTGAATTGTTCCCCAGATATAACCTGGTACAACAACGCGGTCGGTAGCGGCAGCCACGGTGGCTCATAGGCGGGTGGCTTCCCGACCACTTTCCCCTACTTTCCATCATCCTTACTCTTCTCCTTATGAAGCTCTTCTGCACAGCGTGTCATTGCACAATCTTTTACCACTTGCGCCATACATTTATTCTTTTATGCTACTTTTGCTGTTTCTGCTAATTTCCCCCCTGCATCAGACTTGCCTTCCCCCCTTCTCACTGTGCTTTCTCCATCACTTCTCTCTGCTCCACCACTAAGCCTAACAACACCACCAACACGCCTTCCGTGTCCTTTCCTTCGAAACTGTCTCATCTCACCTCGAGGAAATCACCTTGCTTCTTCTTCAACTTCGTCCTGTCATCGTCCAATATTCCATCTCTCTTGTCTTTCAAAGACCTCTTTTAGACTTGGATTTATGTTTGCGGGGGCCCCCATCATGATTGAAATTCAATGTTTTATTTTATCCCCAAAATCTCAATTGAGCCTGGTAAACACTTGGTCTCGGTGTCAGGGATTACCCCTACGACAGATCCCCAGTTTCGTTGCCTCAGGGCTTCTCGGCTGCTCCACCATTTGACAGAATAGCACTCGCATCGTTATAGGGTTTCCCCTTTGACAGAATACCAAGATCATGGCCTTAGGGAGGGTTTCTCCTTTCAGCAGATTACCACACGCGTGTCTTAGCCAAAGAACTGCCTTTGACAGAAAATCACCAATTGAATCGCTTCTGTTAACTCACGCCCGTTCTAAATTTAGGATGGACTCCCCAACACCACAACACACGCTTTTGATTAAACAGGCAGCACTTACCTTATTCTGGGAGAGTCTGGCCAGTTCTATGAATTGTGGTGTCGCGGAGGTCCGCCTGGATCAGACTGGTTCCTGCTCTCAGATCCACACAATTATGTGAGTGCCTTCGTGTTTGCCAAATCTGTTGTAAATGTGATGGAATGTGAGGGATTGCTCTGGAGACGAAGAAGTGGAGGGGTTTCACACAAGTGATTTATTACAAAGTTGTAACTGAGGGCCTCACTCCCTGAGATGCACACAGGTGGTCGTCCAGAGCGAAAGAAGCCCTGAGACATCAAAACATCCTTGTATATTACAGTTTTTAAAACACACTCACCTCTTCTTTTTCTCCTTTATACACTGTTGCTTTCACCTTTCCACACTTCAGTGGGCCCCATCCCTGGGTGGTACAGCATGGTACGGCTCCTCGTGAGAATACTTGCTATAGCACGTGATTAGATCATAAAATAAGCATGAGTACCATATAGCACACTTTCAGGGCCATGTGGGTGCAGACGCTTCTTCTGATTACCTTATTTGGAACTGTTTTCAGCATAAGCAGATAAACAACAGGTCACTCTAACCTAACTATGCAGTTTTCACACATTATTTCCTTCAATATATGTACACACAGATACACATGAACAGACACCTGTAGTAGTAATGTGTGTGCATCATATAAATATAGTGTATACATATATGTATACACGTACATGCACAAACACACACATATATGCATAATACACATGTGCATCATATATATACACACACACACACACACACACACACACACACACACACACACACATATATATATATATACATTTGTTTGCAGAAACATACCCCCCCTCCCCCCACACAGGCCTGTATATATGTATAGTATATGTGTTGTCCAGAGTGTGATTTAAGGGTATGTATTCAAGATCCTCCTACTTCCTGAGCATCCTGTAACTTCATTATTGTGCCCTCATTAAATTCTCATTTAGACCAATCACGTTGTTCTGTAATCTAATCCTTCTGTATAAATTATAAGGGAAATCCATTATTACTGTGAACTGCAAGCCTTTGGCTCATTAGACACGGGACGCACTGCCTGCTGTGTGTTGGTGTTTCTATGCAGTGCGAGGTTTTACCAACCTCTTCCATCCTTTATTTTTAATGAATAAGAAAAGCATCTGTTGACGTCTCATATTGCGCGACGACAGTTTAAATGTGTCGGTGATACAATCTGACCGACTCCACTCGCATGAGCAGCACGAGATTCTTCTACTTTGTCCACTTGACAGCCAGGAGATGGGCAGAGTTGTGAGTGAGGGGAGAGGAGGAGGATGAGGGGGAGGAGGTGAGGGGGAGGAGGGGGGGGGGGCTGAATTGTGAGGAGCAGATGTGATCTGGAGAATGCTTGTGTAATGAAAGAGAAGCGGTAATGAAATTATAGACCTGGAAAAATAGAAGCTGCAGGGGAGAGAAATGTGCTGGCTGTTGCCCGTGGAACCACGCGTCGAAAAGGGATGCTTTTAAATAAATGATGTTTACCTGCTATTTTAACTTATCAAATTCACTGAAGTAAACCAAACAACATTTTTCCTCCATATGGTTACAATGCTATATAATTAAAGTAAATTGATTTCCAAAACTGTCCAAAAATAGACAAAGTGATTCACTTATCATTCTTTTTGTCACGTGACCATTTTGTGTATGAGTTTTTATATAATTGAGAGCAGGAAATATCAACACTTTAATATTTGAACGTAAAATCACACCAGAGAAAACACATGGATGTACAAACGGTGGATATCTTTCTATCCTGTAAATCATCTGGTCCTGTTTGCATCTTCTCAAGTTCACCAGCACATGCAGTCACACCGTTGCAACCATGAGTGAAAACATGCATAAACAGACATCCGTGCTCGCACAGCCACAAGCATGCGCAGACTTTAAACAGTAAACATTGTGGCCTGCCTGAAGTTTGACCTTAAGGAGCCTCTTGTGTTCGTCCTCAGCTGCAACAACAAGGCCGTCCGTGTGTGGGAGTGGGAGTGGGAGATACGTGCATTTATTCACATGTGGAAACTGAGAACGCTCGGTAGCTGTTAAACCTCTAACATCATAACAAAGGCAAATTGTGAGTGTGATGGCTTTTTTTAATGCTGCTTCATGAAATCATTCATGTTTTCGGACACATAGATCTTATTCATAATTGCAATGGTTAAAAATGTGTTTTGGGATTTATTCTAAATATTTTGTGTCCAAGCTTTTATCCAGGTCTGAAAATAACAGATTACATCCGAACTCCTTGTAAGTATCATTTGTTGGAGTTTCTATTGTTTAATGATGTTGTGGACGTAATTAGTAAACAGCAACATGGAGAACAGCTTCAGCCATGCTAAAACTTTCTGTTAATTGTCTTGTATGAAACTGAAACACACACACACACACACACACACACACACACACACACACACACACACACACACACATATGTATACATCAGTGCCTGTTATTTCAAAGAACTACACATATTTAGTCTTTAATATTTTGTGTTAGTCACTCAGATGACTGTGGTTAAAAGATTGGTTTGAACATATAAAGTAGGAAAAAAGGCCTCAACTGTCAAATCTGTTAAACTAAAACCAGCAAACATCCCCTCAAAATGACATTTCTTGAACTTGGCACTGATTAGACAACACACCACTGAGTGTTTAACACAAAGAGGCATTGATGAGTGGCACTTTCCAAAAAGAGCTGCTTAGTGTACGCTGTGTACATGCAGACGTGCCAGTGTGGCTCTTCAATATACAATCCTGTAATAAGAGGAAATCATGGTTTTGTTTCAACGCTCGTCTTCTCCAGATAACGGACAATTAACTCATTATCTAGCGATAACAACATTAAAAGAAAAATGATTGCAAACAGCCGTTTCCAGCTTCCGTATAGAACCTCGTGGCATTTGTCACTGTCAGAGGCTTCTGTCATTGGCTTTCTTATTTTAGGACCGGTCTCCCAGGGGTCACTTGCTTTTATTGTTTAAAAATAAATAAATAAATAAATTAAATAAAATAAAAAAAAATATATATATATACTCTTATCTGGACGAGTATGATCCATCATCCGCCCTGGTAATATTCCTTTCAGGCAGGTGGTGATAACATGTAAGATTTCTTTGGTCTTTTTTGTAACACTTACACATCTGATCCTAGAAAAGGATTATTCTGTTATTATAATCACATATGTAAAATGCAGCTGCAGTAGGCTGTGGGGTACAGACACCTAATCTCCTGCAACTTTGGAAAGGACTGAATTTGCATCTATGCTGTATGTGTCTGTTCTCCCCTCTTTCTGTTCTTCAGTCCTTCTCCTCCTCCTTTACCACCCATCAGGAGAAGGGTCTCCCATACGAATCTGGATGTGCTCAAGGTTTGTTCCTGTTAAAGGGGAGGTTTTCCTTCCCACTGTTGCTTGTTTGGGGGTTTCTGTACAGTAAAGCTCTTAGAGACAATTGGAATTGTACGAGACTCTTGTGACGTTGCTCCAAACTAGGTGAATAAGATGTGCACAATATCTGTACTATAATTTCAATAATCCCAGTTTATTAATGATGCCACTTGGTCACCTCACATGGAGATAACAATCCACTGAGATCTGCAAATACTTGTCCATGGATTACTTAAATAAGCATTAGTGATAGATGAATGGATGGATGGATAAAATGAAATTAAAATGTTAATCTATTCTAATCTAATTTGTTCCAATTTTATCTAATGTAATCTAATATAATATGATCTAATGTAATTAAAAATGTGTTTTATTTGTATTACTTATAAAAATTAATGAAATGTTTGATGTTAATATTTTTGAAAAAAAACAGAATAAAATGTATTATTTTTACAGATTTTTTTTATTACAAAAAACAATAAAATACATACAGATTTAATTGCAATAAAATTAAGTTACATACAAGAATCAATTCATTTTCTATTACGCCTGATTTCTAATTTGGGTCACAGGATTCCGGGCCATCGCACACACCCTCATTGAGTCGTGAATGCTGATACCTAAGGGTAATTTAGTAACCATTCAGGCTCATGTGCACTGGTGTTACTGGACTGTGGGAGGGAACCAGAGTACACAGAGGGAAACAAAGAAAACAGGTAAATTAAGTTTTCCAGATGACTGACCCCGTGACCACGTGAAAGGAATCCCTGAAACCTTCTGGGAATTCCACTCAACTGCAACTGTACCTGTAGACGGCTACGGTTGCAGGCAAGCACACAAACCTGAGTGTTCAGCACTGTACTGGGTTTTAAAGCGTGCTTTGAGTTACAATGAGTCAGAAATCAGGAGGAGGAGGAGGAGGCCAAGAGGTGAAAGCGGTTCCTGATGTCTCTGATTAAGATTCGCAGGTACCACAGATCCCCTCGCGCGGGCTTTGACTATGTCAAATGAGGCGTCATGTTCCGGTCACACACAACATGTTTCTCGGAACTCGAGTCTGCTGGATTTGGCTAAATTCAAGATACAATGAGTCCATGTGAGGAATTCTCCACTTTACAAAGAACACATGTAGCCTTTCAGTCATAGTGGCGTGAAGGTCAAAGAACGCTGTCAATCACCGTATAGACTTTAGATTAAATTAACTTTATCACGCTGAGTAAAACCCAACCTTTATCTCCGGTTACTAATTACACCCACTCTAACTCTAACTCTAACTCTTCATCCCTCTACGGCTGCATAAGGACACAATCACCGATGTGAGCCTGCATTCGTTCAGAGACCCCCCGCTAAATATTTGGACAGTGTATACACCATCTGAAATAAACAAAATCTCCATGCTATGTTCTTATCTCTCTGACATGCCTGTAAACCTGAGGCAGCTAAATATGGTCGTCTCTGAGGGAAGCTCCAGTGACTCCAGGCTGACCGCCCCCCCCCCCCTCCTTTCCTGCTGCAGAGATCACAAGATTTAAGGCAATGAGGAGACAAACTAATTCACTTCGGCTGCAGGCGATGGCTGTGTGTGTGTGTGTGTGTGTGTTTTTCGGGCTCCGCTTCTACCTCCGATGACGGGTGTGCACGGACTCGTGGGCATGAACGGCGGCCTGCTTCTCACAGGTGACGGATGGATGACGCTATTCCATCTCTTGTCTTGAAAATGTGTCTAGTTGGGGAGAAATTTAGAAGTCAACTAGAAATGTGTTGTATCTAGAAAAAAAAAATCTGCCAACATAATAAAAAGACAAAATCAACAACCAAATCAAACTTATTTAGAACCCAAAATCACAAACATTGATACATTGATTGAGGGCTTTACAGCCTGCACAGGAGACACCTTCTGTCCTTAGACCCTCAAACCAGGTCAGGAAAAAAATGAATAAAATAAAAAGCCCTTTTAGAGAACATCAACATCAGCAACATATCTAGGGTCATTATTATTAAAGGTATAGCTGGTAGTGTACGATCTGTGCATGGATGAAGGTCTCACTGGTACTAGAGAAGAAGTCCATGGGCCAAGCTGCAGCTTCAGATGTCCTCATATGGAGCTCTGGTCCACTGCTCCAGAGGAAGCAGACTCAGCCTATAGCAGCGTAACTGAAGGACTCTGTTCATCTTATCTATAATCTTTATCATAAAGGAGCATTTTAAGTTTAATTAAACACTGACACTGCCTCCCTGATCCAGACTGGGAGCTGGTTCTGGAAAACCAGGCCTGGTAGCTGAAGGCTCTGCCCAACCAAACTACTAGTAAACTTGCATTTTGAGATCACAGCCCTCTGGTCGGATGAAAAGGACTTATAAGTTCACAAACACGATGGTTGAAGACCACAAACAGCCTTATATGTGAGGAGGAGGATGCTAATCTGATGAAACACCAAAGTTCTTTACAGCAGCTCTGGGGGTACAGGTTGACGTGTCCCAGCAAGGTGAGATCGGGAGAGAATATTCCTAAAATAAATGTAATCAGTATACCGCGTTAGAGTTGAAATGATACAACCCATCTCAAATATCCGAGAGAACCAACAAAGGACACAGACACATGGGTAACCTTGCAAGGGAGCAGCAGTTCACTCAGGAACACCCTCCGTCCGTCCAATCTTTCTGCTGCAGGTCTCCTCCTTTTATTCAGTATCCAAGTAGACATGGAAAAATATGAGTTTCCTCTTTCACTTCCTTCTTCATGTACATGTACAAGAAATATAAAAACAAGTCACAGACAGGTCACTTGTCTGCGAGCATATGGGGTTACATGAAGGTCACTTGATTATGAGAATATATGCTTATTATAAGAATATGTTTATAAATGCATGCATTTGATAGATAAAAATACTCTCACAACCGACATAAAGAAAGTCAACAGCATGAATTAACAGTAAGATCTGGATCACTAAACTGAGTAGCCATCTATTTTAAATTTTTTTTGTGCATTTAGTCACAAATCAAAGATCTCAGACGGGCTAAATGACATCAGGCCCGTCTCTGGAAGACTCATCTCCGGGTCGGCGTGTCACAAATCTCAGATGAGTTTTCAGGTTGGAAAGGTGAGCCTGCAGTCGATGTCGCAATATCCCCCCGCCTCACGGTGCGAGGAGATGAAGCGCTCGAAAACAGCTGCACGCAGGCATCGCTTGACCTTCGGCCTCCAGGAGACACCCCCCCTGCCCCCTCCGAGTCGCCTCTGTAATATCCAGAATTAGTGCGGCGACACCACTTTCAGCGCGCCGTCCGCGGGAGAAACCACGGATTGAACCTGGTCGAGAACTCCTCGATTTGAAACGCAACCACGAGGAAGTGGCCGCACGAAAAAAGGGAGGATGACAGACAACTTCTGGGGAAACAGGGAGGAAAATGCATAGTGGAACTACTTCACTAATGTTTGAACTGACAATTAGGGAAGAACCGTGATTTGAAGACAATGAGGATGAACGAGTCAGTCAGGAACCACTAGAGGATTAAAACTTCAACAGCTCCTGAACTGAAAAAGAACACGAGCTCCATCAATAAAACATACAATCATCATCTATTTATTTGTACCTTATGCAGCATTTATGATATATATTATACATTAAAAGACTTTATTGACATTACAGTTGTGGATTTCTCTGACAGGCATTTTTTTTTTTTTTTTTTTTATTTGAAGAAGAGCATCGTCTTCCTTCAAACCCTGCAACGGAATATAATATTGACGGAGCATTTCAGCCTCTGGCTTGTCCACCTCAGGATTTGAGGACGTCTGAGAGAAGAACAAACACGTCTGGGCAAAGTTGGAGCGGGCTTTCAGCTCCGTTCAGACAGGGGCGCGTCTCGCTGCCTCGGAGGAACCTCAGCCTTCATCCTGAAGCGATCCCAGTAGGCCGCGTCTTCCTCCGTCAGGGGGGAGGCTGATGCGATGAGATCGCAGAACGACAGCTGTGAGAAGGTGGTGGGGGGAGGAAGAGACGGACGAACAGCCTGAAATGAAAAGAGTTTTTACCACTCAAACCTTATACAATATATATTATTGATACATTTTTTTCAGATGTTCCTGCTCTTAATGAATTTCAAAGCTCAGAAGAATAAACTGCTACAAAGATTCACTATCGCATCACATTATTATTAATGAGATTAAAAATAATGAAAAAAACCTGAATTGAAATTTATGACAAATGTCAAAAATAAGCATATATTGACATGTGTGATAAAGATAGAAACCAGCTTATCGGTGCAGCAAGTGGGTGAGAGTCAACCATCTCTAAGAAAAATGCTCGGTCGCCACGGGGATTTTTTTTTGTCCTTACAGCAGACGCTGGCACATGAGCTGGTCCCAGGGCGACAGCGACATGGTGGTCAGCATCCAGCAGAGTCTCCTGGAAACACACACACACACACACACATAGCATGCTTCGACTCCTCACAATTCAGAGCAAAAACATACAAATGGAAACAGACAAGCATAAACGCAACTAATCTCACGTAATGCGCACATGCAGCGTGATCAGCGCGTTGAGAGTTAAAAGGCTCGGGGTTACATTTGAGTTGACGTGGTTTCTCTGGAGCAAAGACGTTCTCATCAAGTTGATTGAAAGCTCTCGCTGTGTGTGTGTGTGTGTGTGTTCTGTGGCCGGGTGGTGATCTGGCCAATCAGCGCAGAGCAAACCCGAGGACGACACTCTCTCCGTTTAAGGCTAATCACAATCATCCAGCGGAGTTCATCTGACCTCTGAAAGTCAATGCAATCAGTCAGAGATCACCAACAATGGCGACGCAGTGCCGTTCGGGAGGCCCACGGAGGAGACGAACCACGAGGCAAGAAAGCATTTTATTTTAGTGAAGGGATGATCTATAATGACTTGATATCTGAATCCACTGGAGCTGCTGGATTATTCAGAACAAAATAACTAAAGGACGCCATCAGCAGGAGGTCCCCCTACATGAGTCTGGTCCTGCTCAAGGTTTCTTCCTGTTAAAGGGGAGTCTTTCCTTGCCCTTTTGCTTGTCTGGGGTTAGGCCCTGGGATTCTGTAAAGCGCCTTGAAACTATTTTGATTGTAAAAGACGCTGTAGAAATAAAGATTGATTTGATTTGATGCCATTAACTCTCTCCTGTTGCCATGACCCTGCGCTTTGCCCCACCGCATCAACGCAGACGAATCCCGAACGACCCCCCCCCTTCCCCCAGAGGAGGGAAAGACATCGAGCTTCTTGAAACAGCAGCGAGCAGCTCCTTGGAAAAATCTGCCGTCCCTCCGGGCTCCACGCCGGGACGGGAAAGCATCGAGGAGAGCAGATGAAAGGGAACGATGACTTTCACCACTCCAGTGGATTCAGATAGAGTCATTATAGATTCTCCCTTTCTGTGGGGAAAAACATAAAATAAATAAATAATAAAAAAAAATAGAATAAAAAAGGATAAATGAACGGGAAGACATAACTAAGGGACTGGTGGAGTGTCAGGGGATCCTTCTTGTCTCAAAGTTCAATGAGGCGAGTTTGGCGAGAACTGAAGGAACGTTTGAAAGAATTCGACCTTTGCCTGCTGAGCATAATTAATGTACTTGCATGCTGATGTACGTATTTGATGTATGTGTCTGTCCTCTCCTCTTCTTTCCCCTCTTCCTCTCCCTTGTTACCCAGCCGCCCATCAGCAGGAGGGTCCCTCCGCATGAGCCTGGTCCTGCTCAAGGTTTCTTCCTGTTAACGAGGGGTTTTTCCCTCACCACCCTGGCTTGTGGGGGGTTCTGGCCATGGGTTTCTGAACTGAGGTCTTATGTTTTGAAGACGTGTACATCTGCCCATTATGTTTAATTCTATCAACCTATGTATTTATCTTGTGCTCAAGCAAACACATTTTGACTGAAATGATCTAACTAGAAAAACAAATCAACAAAAGCCACTATGTAAAAATCCGGCAACCAATCCATTAGAAAATAGTGCTTCCAAAACAAGCTTTGAAACTGAAAGATGTGAGTAATGTACATGCTGCTGCCAGGGGTCTATTTTTACATTTGTGTGTAAGAGATTATCTAGACTATTTAATGTTTCATGTTAGGAGCAAGAGGGAGCAAAAGACTGGAAAACACTAATATGAATACATGTTTGCAAACTACAGAAAACCAATGTTCCGTCCAGCGATCCTCACACACCGTCACTTGCTGGCGTGACCTTCTGAGCCAAGTGGAGCTGCAACATTACACCTGAATCATCGCCGAAGGGCAAACTCTGCCAACGTCGCCCACTGTTCAAGTCGCCCTCCAGGTGGACTCACTTCAAATGTCCAGTCCTTCTCCTCCTCCTCGTCCAGATACATCCGGGTGTGACGGACAACTCGGTCTCGCGTCGGCGCTTCGGACGACAGGTGGAACTCCACCCTCTGCAGGTTGAAACCCAGACCTGTTCCGATGGCTTTGATGAAGCTCTCTTTCAAGGCCTCAGTACGGAAAAAAAAACAAACAAAAAAAAAAAAAAAAAAAACAACTGAGAATGACAGCCTGAGTATGGTTTACCCCACTGCTGGAAATCTAACTGCATCTGCAACAGAGCTGTGAACGAATGAGCGATTCTATTTGTGAATGCTCAGATGAAACAAACCCTACTAAGCAACCAGTGTGTCACAATAAAAGTATTGCAAATCTAATCACCATGGCAACGGTCAAACTCAGTAATTAGTCAACAGTGTGGAGATGATATCAGAGTTTGACGTCTCTGCGCCTCCCTCTCAGTCTCACATCTTTACTTAGCACCATTGTTGTTGTCCATCTGTGTGTGCCTGCGTGTCTAATTAAAAAAAAAACGATATAATAAAAAACAGATATGCCATGGTGTCCCTTTTCTCGTGTGACCCAGAGATGACACAATGTTATGACAGGGTTGTAAGTGTTGCGTCTCTTACCCAGTGGCGGTAGAACGCAGCCAGCTGCTGTTCCACCGAGCCAGCGGAGTGGATGGCGCTCCACTCGTGGGCGGTGAACTGACGTGACATGATGCGGAAAAACTCTGGCACAGAGCCGCTACCTGGGGTTTGGGGACAAACCATTTAAAAGAGGCAGGGTGAGGCAAAGACAGAGGGTGGAAGGATGAGGGTGGCTCATGAAAAGTAGCCGACGCGTGATTGGCCTTGACTTCAAGGCAACACTGACACCTTGTGGTCACATTTGAAAATGCACCAGAGGCGCAGTTTGGGAACAATAGAAGCAAAAGACACAAAGATAGTCTACATTTTTTGGATACTTTTTCTATTTTAGCTTATACCGTACCACTTGAATTATTGAAACACGAGAAACTGCATGATTTTCAACAACAGAAACAGCTGGAAAACGTTTCTGTGACAGTTTGTATCTGTTCAACAGGAGAAATCTTTAAGGAAAAACGTAGTAGCTGCATGGATGCAAAGTATTCAAAAACATATTTAATTAACTGTATTACTGAGAAATACCAGCTGAATAATTCATGGATGCCCTCGCCTACTTCATACTGAAAGACTCCTTTTCCTCTAAACAGAATATTTACCTGGCATGGTGGTCTTCATTATATCGACTCCGACCTGCAGTCCGTGCTCCGCTGCAAGCACGGTGTAGTCACCCTGGTGGGACAGGTTAAAACTCCAGCCCCGTGGATCAGCACCTGAATCTGAAACGACCTGAGCACACACACATATGCAGGTGATATTTAAAGTTGCACCGCTGTCATATCTAATGTGATGTATTCCAATATAATCCAGGTTTCACCTGATGACGTGCTCCTAAAAATAGAGGCTGCGGTATGATGACCATGATGACAGCTTTCAGAACAACTCAAGTTTTTTTTATGTCAGCATTAGTTAAAAGGCAGAGTTACCTTAATGGGTGCAGCCAGGTAAGGCTTCCCTCGGGGAGATCTCTCTAGTGTGATCTCTGACCACGGCACCCCTATTATCTCACACACAAATCTCCTTAGTAACAATCTGCCAGCCTGGTGGGGTAAAACAGACAGACCACTCAATAATGACTCTTTCCGATCAAACTCTTAAGACCAGAGAAATGACTCAGTGATTAGTAGTTGAATAGTTCAAAACTTGGTTTAGTCACGCTTGATGCGAGTGCAAGCACCCCAGATGATGAGAAGACACCTGAAGCACGATCTCGTCATGCCAGCGATGTTGGACTGCATCAGGAGGGTCAAGGTTCAATCTTTTCTAGTCAGGGGTTCAAACTGTCCTCCGTCTTTCAGCGTCCTATGCTTGGTGCTCCCCAGCAGAGTCCACATCCCGCTGAAGGAGAAGCAACCTTTGATGATGCTTTTTGTTTCCAAGGCTTTCCCACTTTCAACACCAGTAATGGCCTCAATTTGGGTGGCACCAAATGCCAGTGACGTGTCTGTGAGGTCTACCAGTGGACTTTTTTTGTTGCATAACCCTCCAGATTAATTTTTTTTTTTTTTTTCTTTTTGCCTTTGCCATCAGGAGGTCACGCTCGTGTGAATACCTGCAGATTTCTTGGCATTTCCAGGCGCTGGTCTTAAACAACAGTGAAAAATGCAAGTTCTCGTCATTTCTCAACAGGTCTTAAGATTTTCATTTTTCGTCAGGGGTGTATTTACAAATAAAAAATAAAAAACATCAATTAGCGTGATTAAAAGAATCAAGTAAGCCTTTTATAAGATTGGAAAATTATACTAATCAAGTCTCTCATAAGAGGCCGGAAGGAATGTTCTAAGTCTTAGTGTTCTAAGTCTTAGAACATTCCTTCCTTCTAATATCTTAAAATCTAAGATATTAGAGAACTTAGAATGTAAAAAAATAAGCGAAATGTTGAGTATTAATACACATAAATGATCTTCACTTACAGCCCACTCCAGAACTATCAATATTTAGTGTAGTAGAGGTTTGGGGAGTGTCTGTGCAGGCAGATTAAAGCTTTATTCAGCAGCTGAGGCTTTAATCTACGAGGCTCAAGCGGGTCTCACCATCGCTGATTTGGCATCTTTGGCGAACATAAACTGGCCGATTCGGTCTTTCTCCTCGCGTTGAATGCAACGAGCCGCAAACAGCCAGTCGGATCTACTCGGTGTCCAGGATTTACAGCGAAAAGCCCAGCGGACAGATTCCATGTCCCCTCGAAAGTGTCTATGAAGCACCAGATCAGCGTTAGCATGCTCCTGCACCGATAGCGCAGCCCGGCTAGCACTGGGTCTTAGTCGGCCCAATTCGACCCTCAGTCGGAACAACAGTGTCCCGGTTGCTTAGACATTTGTATGGCACGATCACAGATGAAGGGAGAACCTTCATAAGGCAGAACTGATGGACAGAAGCTCTTAACTTTCCCTCTTCCCGCTTTTGAATCTGACAGCTGACCACGTGACCCGAAGCTCCACTGTCGTCATCAGTGGGCGCCGACGAGGAAATGGGGCGACGGCATCAGCAATCGACGACTTTCCGATCCGGTTCACCAAGGAGCCGATCTGGCCGGGTTTTCTGTCCGATCAGGTCGGAACTCGCTTTCACCAAGGTAACCGGATACCAGGCCAAAGCGACCGTCCTGGTAGGACGAAAAACCCGGAGGGGGATAATGGGAATGGGTTTGGATACCCCTGACACACCCTCACAAATATTGCAAAATATTACATTTTATTATTCTTTTATTTATTCTTTTTATTTTCAACTATAATATGTACGCGTTGCAATTTCTTGAAATGAACAGGATCGGCCAAGGGGGCAGGGGGGGGTGCAAATATTGCAGTAAGGTTGATACACTGTAAAACTTGTTTCTTTATTTGTACAATTAGATATATAATTGTCTAGATTAGAATCTATATTTGTAATTTAGATCTATGGAGATGAACAGACAATCTATGGAGCTGGGAGAAGCCAAACCTCCCAGCTCACTTCAACCATCGTAAAAGACAGAATGATCTTTTGGTGTAACTGGGATGATAAACAATTGAAGTTGTTCCAAATATAAAATATATTAGTAAAATGTGCTGCGATGAGTTTCAGGTGCCTTTTTGTCATGTCACAAGTACATAGTACACACTTACCCCCCCCCCACACACACACACACGCACGCACGCACACGTCTGTGTTTAGTAGTATCAAACATCAGAAAAAACATCATCAGGAAGAGTATGCAATTGGATCTGAAACTAATATAATGTTGTTTTATGTTTATTTTAATCAAAATGAAATGTAACTGTGTTTCACCAATTGCGCAATTGAGTAGGTTTTTGATTCTTGAACAGAGATCAAAGCCAAGATTTCATTATCAGTATTCAAGAGGCAAATTGGACACCAATTATCTAGATCAAGTAAATCATTTTGTGTCTGCAAATGAAAGTGATCAGACCTTGAGTCATATGCAAATAGCACTTGGGATATGTTGGATGAAAAATTGAGAACCCCCCTGCTAATGTGTTAGAAGCAGAATATGATCTTATCTGATAATTCCCATCTTTTGCGTGTGCACCACTTGCCTTCAGAACAGGTAGTGAGAGGATACATTATGGGAAGAAGGCAAGTCAGCAAAGGCTTTGGGCAATGTTGGGCTGGTCCTGCCATCACGCCATCAATGTGCAATGTGGATAAGGAATGTACTCCCCTTCATGGAAATGATATTCCCTGATGGCCGTAGCCACTTCCAGCAGTATTGTACCCAACTGCAAAGCAAAAATGATTCAGAAATGGTTTGGGGAAAACAAAATGAATTTGAGGCGTTGGCTTGGCATCCAAATATGCCAGATTGAGCATCTGTGTAATTGTGCTGGACAAATTAGCCCATTTGATGGAAGCCCCGGCTCATAACCTACATTAAAGGATCTGCTGCTAACATCTCGGTGCCAAATACCACAGCACAGCCTCAGGGGTCTAGCTGAGACCATGCCTCACTGGGTCAGGACTATTTTGGCAGCAGAGGGACTATAAGACTGTTAGGTAGGTGGTCTGTCGTAATATTTTGCCTGATCACTGTATGAACTGATGATGTTGGATATGATATATATAATATATTAGTTACAAATATTTATATTTTATAAGCAAAATGAACATATTGCATAGAAATGTAATACAGACATTCCCATTTTGTCTTAACTTTGGAGTTATGAATTGGAAGAATATCAAAATTACATTTCATGTTACATTACATTTACTACCTCCAAAACCAGGAGAAAACATCCAACATGCATATTGAAAGATGGAAGGAAAGGAGATGAAAGGAAGGCTGTTCCTTTCATATACATTTTTTTTTTTTTTTAGGAAAACTGTCAGTGTTTCATGCACCATCATGTATGTTGCCGAACATAATCATTATCGCATAAATGTTGTTTGTTGGTTTTGTTCTTATCAACGAAGTAAGCACGAGACAAAGCAGCATGACGCTGTCATTTTACTGGGGGTGGCCGAGCAACAGACTGTGAAGATACTGATAGACAGATATGTTCACATTATATTTTCCATTTTACACCCAACAGCTGTAGACTTTCATCTCATCTCTCTCCTCATCCTTTCACCAACTCCTGCATCCTGTGCATGAAGAGCATCTTTACTGAGAATCATCTGCTGGGATGGAAACAGCTTCAGGGGAAATCTGTCTTTCTCGCTCTCTCTCCCCCACCCCTCTCTCTCCCTGTCTCTCTCTCTCTCTGTCTCTCCTTATCCCATCTTTGGTAATTAAGTCTGTTTATGATCAGTCCTCGCCTGAATGCAGGGCAATCTGAGGATTTGAAAGTGGGCAGCATATCTCCAAACTCCCGGGCCTTCCAAAGGATTCCAACTGTGACTAACTATAAATGAATTACGACTATATATATATATATATACACACACACACACACACACACACACACACACATATATATATATATATATATATATATATATATATACATATATATATATATATATATATATATATATATATATATATATATACCCTGAGCCACTTTAAGCTCTAAGGCAATGGCCAAAAGTTTTTAATACCCAGTTCTTGGGGATTGGACCCATTGTTTGAAGTTGGTGAGACACAGACACAGAAAAGTTAGATAACCACAGTGATAAACAAATGCAGGGAAAGTGGAAGAAAGAGCAGAGGATAAAGGACATGTGCTCACCCGAAGCTTTGCACCAGGTTAAACTTATATACCTGCATAAGTAAGGGATGGCTCAGCTGAACATGAATACTTTATCAAAAGAGTAAGTAAATAGAGAGGGTGTCTGCCTCCCGAACACAAACTGGGGAGTGAGTTTCATAGATCCGGAGCCTGAAATTCCCAGTGGACTTCTACAAACTGTGGGAACATACAAGTAAGCTTGAAGTTTTAGAGCACAATGATTGGGGAAGATAATATGGTCCTTATGTATGATATCCTCGATTTTACATGAAGTCAGCGAAGATAGCCTGAAACTGAAAGCAGGTGAACTTACCCTCTAATTTCTGTTATTGCTCTTATAAAGATTATGTTTTCACAATTTCACAGGTATTTATGAAAAACTAAAATAGTAATAGTAGAAATAATAAATGTAATTTGAGTCAATGATGAATGTCGAAGAATACATTTATGGTAGCTAAAGCTTTCTCTTGCTGTTCAGAAAGGAGGGAATTAACCCAAATATCACCTTGTAATATACCTGGCATTAGATAAATTCAAATGAATTCTATTAAGACATAGAGTCACACGGCTATATATCCTATCTGTCCTCGAGAGATGGTTTATAACAGGAAGGTTGAAAAATCAGGATATGAAAATAATGTCTTGCATAGGGGAAAAAGAGCCAAAGAGAGAACTGATTAGAAAGCAGATGAGAAATGAAGCAATGGCTTAACACATGAAGGATAATAGGAGCGAGAGGAGAGCCAGATGAAATGAGGCAATGAAAATCAAAAGGTGAAAAGAGTGCTGCTTCTCTGTATTCACTCAGAGCAGCAGGTTGAAGATTTATGTGATGGTGCAAGGTTAAAGGGGGGGGGGGGCTGAACTGCCCTAAAATGGTTATTTTGCTTTATCTCCAGGTCAATGGGAAATACTTGTCAGTAATAGCCCCAGCATAGTTTTTCAGTGTGAATGCCTGTGCAGAGGAGTGTGGGTGAGCTGTGAAATAATGGGAAAAGCTTGTCACCGATGGTCTGCATTAGAAGTGTTAGGTCCTAAATGACAGAATAACAGCATGGGGTTTAACTCTATACCCACTGGTCCAAAGAGTGGTGTAACTCATGACCTGATAAAAATCATCCACTCTGTTTGTTTTCGTTTCAATTCATTTTTCAAAACTGGGTTGACAATGACAGTCAGTTGGGGAGATACAACCATTTTGGACCCAGACATTGAGTTAAACCATAAAAATACTACAACACCCCATCCCATCATACGAAATGGTTCCATCCGGTCTTCATGCCGGGATCAAGGCACAAGGTTTTTGTGGTGCTATTGGAGCAGGATCATATCTCACATCATAAGAAAAGATGAAACCACTAAAGTGTGAAATGCACTTTTCTTTTTTTTTTACACTCAATGTTAGGTTTTAGAATCCCAATGCAGTGTCACTGAGAGATGACCAAACACCGCGTTGCACCTCAGTTGCTGGCTGAGCAAAGAATATCTGCTGATTTAAAAGGTGTCACAGAACCTCTGTTAAACTGAAATACGACCAACGTATCGTCATAGACCCCAAGAATATAATGTTTAAGTACCAGCGAAAATGTCTCACAATGTGTCTGAATTGATTGGTTGTTTCCGATTCTTTGCCATGATATACAGTGATTGTATAGAATTATTATGTTATTCTTGCTTTCATTTTTTCAAAAATATACTGAATGTAACATAATTATATGAACCATTTTTACATATATTGCTCATATGTATTTTACAATATTCTTGTAAAACTTTTTGTATGATTCTATTGAAGCCCATTTCTACAATTTATAAAATTTATGATATACTAAGGCAAAATTATGAGCTACTATGTCATAATTTTGATTCAGTATGTCATAATTATGAGATACTATGTCATAATTTTGACAGTATATCTCTTTTTTTTTCAAATAGTGGAAATGGGCTTCCATATGATTAAATGCAGAGAGTTTTTATATTTTTTTCACATCTCACTTTTAAGAAAATATCTTACATTTAAAATTAAATATTGAAACCTGGCAGTTAAACGTTAAAAAGACTAATTAGTCATTTGTATTTTGGTTTGTTGGCAGCAGTATTGACTTGTGGTGGTGTGGAACTGAAATCCCTGCTGTCATAACTAAGTCTAACATATATTACCATACGGATGTTAATATTTAGCCAAATAATGTAAAAATGATTGCTCAGATCAACTCATGGCTCTGCAAATGCCTTTCCTGACCTTGTCAATGTAGTCAGTTCAGTTTTTCATACATTCTGATCATATTGTGACAAATGTGTTGTGACAAAAGTATTAATGGTTATGAAGTTTTATTGTGCAAAATATAAACATATGCATTTACAGAATAGATAGCCTCATTTATTACATAGGATTTATTTATTGACATGAAATGAGCATACAATATTATAATATTCTGAGATGAGCCTTTACTGCATGAGTAAAGTACATCAAACCATGTAGTAAAGCTATATCTTCATTCTTTGTGCTTATGTTATTTTAGTACCTGTACCATATTTTTTTAAACTTTTTTTTTAAATATTGCTACTAAACAATCTAAATACAGCTACTCTGGAAATCTTTTGTCTTAATTTCAGTTGTCAAATGCCCAGATACATGCCCAGATAAGTTGAAACACATTGTTTCTGTGGTGTGTCTGGAACTGAAGGCGGCACGGAAACAAGATGACAGAATAACCACACAGAAACAGCAGGGTCAGCATCGATGTTTTACTAGAAAAAGAAACCAAATGGAAAGACAGAAATAAAAGACAAACGATGTAATAAATCAAGAGAGATGACACACAGCCCAGTAGTAAGATTTCAGCTGCTCCAGGCATGATAAAATTCTGTGGAAAATGTGATATATTCTTACTCCCAAAATAATGAAATCTGGTGAGACTTTCATACAACAGGCAACATTTCATGACGGCGTGATTATACATTGATTAAGCCTAGATTTTTATTGACTAAGTTCCTCAGTAGCATGCCATATTAGAAATAGGGCCTGTAATTAAATGCTTGACTGATAATTCTGATGCCCTAACCCTAAACTACATACAGGCTCACTTACTTATTCACATTATGAGCATGGTAGAAAAAAACAACAACAACATAAATGTTGCATACTAGCCCCATGTTGAAAAGTGATATAAGAGGGGTACCTATCACATCGACTTAGTAAAACTTAGATGGCATCTAACCAAGATATTTGAATTGGGAGTAAGAACATGCAGGAAACTGCAGCTGAACCGTCTGGTATGGTTAGACTGGTGTTAATTTACTGAAATGGAAGTACATTTAAAAAAAGGGCTGAGAGGAACAACTTCATTCTGTGTAGCAACAATAAATGTTATCTAGTGAGACACTTGTCTTTCAAGACAGAGTTTTCCACTCAAGCCTTTCTAGCGGATTTTGACTAGAATGCAGTGGACGCACTGATTCATGAGGAGACGCGTATGGGCAGTCGTAAAATGAAGCGAATCAGGAACGTTTGCAACAGAGTACTGAAGTGTCAGCTGATGTCTGCACTGTGATGCTGTGTAATGTAGGGAAATGCCAGGGAGGTGTTTATCAGGGAGGGTCCCGTTTTACTGTGGAAAAGACGCAGGATAAAAGCAATGGTGAAAACGAGGAAGAAGACACCAAAAATAATAATGAAAAAAATTGAACGACACAACACAGTATGCCACATACATCTCTAAATTCTCCCCAGGATATGTAACTTCATATATCTGCATTAAATTCATACCCCCCCCAACAAAAATAAAATAGCTCATCATAATACTTTTGCCTTGCATAAAGGTTCCAAATTTACTCTAGATATTGTTAACCCTGCTGAGTTTGAACAGTTTTCAAGCAGAATAAAACTTTGACCAAAAGGAGTGTGGTGAAACAAACCAAGGAACACAAATGCTACACTTTAAATGTCACATAGCATTGTTTCCCTACAGCAGAATCCTCACAGTGGCTCATCCTCTCTGGGGGCCTGCTTGAAAACGCTCTCATTCCCTCTTTTCTTTTTAAAGGAGCTTGTAGAGCACCAATAAAACATGGGAACAAGACAATTAAAAAAAAAAAAAAAAAATGCTTGAGCTGCTCAGAAATAACACGCGGAAATATAATGTTAAAAAAAATAAAGTCATCCAAGTCGTTGCCGTAGTGACCGCTCTGAGCTGACACGATGTGTGCAACTTCTGCACTTGTGTGGGTGTGTGTTTTTGTGTGTGTGTGTGCGCACGCTTGTAAATGTGTGTCTGTGTGATCGGACGTTCATTGGTGGGGCTGAACACACAAAGACATGTGACATAATGTTCTGAAGACAAACAAACAAACAAAAATACCCAGAAGGAAGAGAGTCATATAACAGAATGAATGCAATGGAACAATCTGTGTTCAACATTTTCTATCAATCTCTAGGTGTGTAAATATATATATATATATATATATACATATATATATATATATATGTATATAAATATATATATATATATATATATATATATATATATACCTATGTTTAATTACAAGTAGTCATTACAAGTATAGTGGCATTTGCATTAATATTAATTATTGCAATGTTATCTAAGATGATTATAAAAGGGTGAGTGAGTTCTCTTCTGCTACACAGTTATTTACAACAGTTTCAAAATCAAGCTTTCTGACATGGTGCCATTCCCCAGCCACTGGAAAATAATCTCAAATGATGACCCAAGTCGTTGGAGTCACTACTGTTGGAGTAATCGTAAAGTACACACTTATGAAGTTCGGGTCAAATGTAGTGCACACCCCATAAACCTGTGGTTTATGAGTGACGCTGTGGCTTGAATCTTTCATTACATGTTTATTTGGATTCATAATTCAAGGGAACATGAAGGCAAAACTGCTTCACCAGCTGGTGGGTCTCATCCTGCACGTATCAAATGAATTACTGCATTCCACTGCCCACATTTTGTTGAGCATTGTGAACCATTTAGTGGGGACCTAAATAAGCTGTTATATATGCTATACATCGATTTTAAACCACACATTTGCCCTTCAGAGATATTAGATCAATTTTCCATACATACACAATGCCTCTTGTCATTATGATGCATTTGCCCGTGTGAATGTTGTGACTGAGATCAACCATGTGTACACGTGTAACAAAGCATTTTCATTCAGTTTAAACAGTCCATGGCAACATAGCAGGTTTGCACAGTCTGAACTCTCAAGATTACAGTTTTCTGGTCTTCTAAGGATGAGAATACCTGGCAGTCAGTCTTTGCAGGCAAGATAAGATTACCATGATGATGATGAAAACCATGTTATAATAAGGCGTTGTCAGAGGTATGGCCTATTTGCCAACATTGTCCACTGATGATAGCGCAGGTAGCAAAATAGCTTTGTTGTCTTTCACTTATATTTCTCCAACTCACTTTTGATCATCACCTTTTTTTGTGTGTGTGTCGTCATCGTATTCGATCAGGTTTGTTCACAGCTCGTAGTTCTTTTGTCTGTGCTGGCTTTTCAGGAAAATATTGAATGCTGCAGGCAAATGTGAGGATCACATTTCTGAACTGTTTACTCCACAGTTGTTATTGTCTCTGGTAGAACAGGTCAGTGGTAGCAGCAAGATGAGATGATGAAGCCTGCTGTGTATCTGTGTATTCAAGCATGTCAAAATGTGTGTTCAGTGTATCTGAGTATTTGCATTTCAGTGTTTTTAATTTTTATGCATTATTCTGTGTGTGTTATGCATGAACATGTGATGGCATGTGTGTTTGTCGCTAAGGCACGGCAGGTGTTTTTGGTTTTCAGGGCAGTCCTGATGAGACCACAGCAAGGCCGGGGTGTCGGAGGGAGGTGTGGTCGGCATGCACGGCTTTTGGACAGTCTGGCGTCAAGACACGGCCATTCTCCCCCACACTTCCGGTGATGGACAGACGGGCCTTGTTCCGCATGGCTTCAGAAAAAGACAGCTTATGTGGACAGATGAAGGGCAGGGGGGGGGGGGACAAATAGTAGAGAGGGTTTTTTGATTTTAAATATATTTTCACTTGCACAATTTCTGTACAACAAAAGAAAACTGCCTCATCCACACGTCATGCACAAAACACGACCACACATACAGGCGTGCACCTACACACTATGAAACATACAGACCGTTAGAGAGGGCGCAATCACACTCACAGGTGTGATTATATGCATCATATCTCATGTATCAATACTTTTGTACAGTGTATATATGACAGTATATATATATATACTGTGCAAAAATGCAAAAGTTATTCTTAATATTATTTTTGTTTTTTTTTTCAATTTACAAAATGCATGCAAATTTAGCAAACAAAAGGAAAATCTAAATCACATCACTATTTGGTGTGACCACTCTTTGCCTTCAAAGCAGCATTAGTTCTTATAGGTCCACTTGCTAAAAGTCAGGGATTTTGTAGGAGCGTAATCAGGTGGTCGGTCAAGGAAATTTGGAGCAGCTGACGAAAAAGACGTCAAGCTTATTTCCCTTTGAAATTGGAAGCTGTGCAACAGCGCCACCAACTCAGAACTGACAGAAACCAGTGAAACCCAGGTACACGCAATTACTGTCCAGAGAAGTCTGGCCAGAAATGATCTTCATGGAAGATTTGAGGCAAATGTCCATACCTCCGACATAGAAACAAAGCCAAATGGCTCAACTATGCAAAAAAAACATAGGAACTCTGCTGAGCACAAAAATGGCAGCAGGTGCTCTGAAGTGATTGATCAAAATTCTGAAATATTTAGCTGTAGCACAAAGCAGGTTGTTCATTGAAGGGCTGGAGAGCTGTACAATAACGAGTGTCTGCAGGCAAGAGTGAAACATGGTGGAGGTTCCTTGCAAGTTTGGAGCTGCATTTCTGCAAGTGGAGTTGATTTGGTCAGGATTAATGATGTCAGCAATGCTGACAAATACAGGCAGATGATTATCCATCATGCAAGACCATCAGGGAGGTGTAAGACTGATCCTACATTTATTCTGCAGCAGGACAATGATCCCAAACAGCAATGGTCATTAAAATTTTCTTCAGCGTAAAGAAGAACAAGAAGTCCTGGAAGTGATGGCATGGCTCCCACAGAGCCCTTATGTGATCATCAAGGATGCCTGGGATTACAAGAAGAGACAAGGGATTTGAGGAAGCCTCCATCCAATGTATGGCAAGTTCTCCAAGATGTTTGGATCCTACTGTTTGAGTTCTATGAAAAAAAGGTTTGCAAGTGTACCTGGAAGAATTATGCAGCCTTGAAGGCAAAGGGTGGTCAAACCAAATACTGATTTGATTTAAATTTCTCTTCTGTTCATTCAATGCATTTTTTTCAATGATGATGATGTTCTTTGTTTACTTTTTGATCACGATAAAGGATATGAATTAGGCTGAATTTAACTTTGGTATGAATGCACCCAAATGTATATGCTGAAAGGCTGCAAGAACACATTGTACGTCACTCAAGGCACAACTAGTTGTAAAAGCAGGCAACAACAAGTACTATGTCAAAAGAAATTTGGTTTATAGACATCTGCATTTCAAGGTGACCATGCATTTAGGGGTTCTGGGTTTCAGGAAAAGTCAGGTGAAGATTTTGAAGGATTTAGAATGTGAGGGCCTTGGAAAGCCAAAATAAAAACATGAAGGAGGTGCCTTTCCTCACAAATCTTTCTGGTTTATAGAGAGGGTGAGACTGACTATACTGCTCAGAGGAAGGTGACACTTCACACACACAGGCGACTTTGTGATGTTACGACACTGCTGCTGTCTGATAAAACAAAATCTGAGCCAACAAAAGAGCCTTAAACGATGCCTCTCATATTAGGTTGGGCAATTTGGGCAACTGAGCAGCAATCATGACAAAGTTTGATGTTTTTAAACACACGTGGTCCTATGAATTTGACGGGAATTAAAAGAACATCTAAAAGGCATTTAGGATACATTTGCAGTGATCAGGCACACAGAAGCTTACTTCTCTTGGGTGTTAATTATCACTGATGTACTGTCCAATTAAAAAGTTCACATCTAAGCACTTTTTGTTGATGGAGCCATAGATTTTGCAATGTTTGGGCTTGCTCGCCTTGTTTCTGCTCATAATATTTAAGATAATAGCACCATCCACACCTATGAGGGGTTTGTAAAGCCCTTCACTTTCTCTTTACCATCAACAACAGCAACATCATTAAGCAGCTGTTATATATGAAGTGTTTACTTAATAAGCTTTTAGAGTTTAGGCCTGGAAGCAATTAAGTTACAGTTTTGAGTGTCAATAAAAGGACTGCACAACTCAAATTATTTGGTGCTACTTAATACTCATTGTTTGGCATTGTGTGACATTTACTAATGCATAAATCTGAAATTATAATTGCAAAAAAGATTAATTTAGACCCACATTACTGAGAACTGGTGTTGATTAATTACTTTATTATAGCGATGATGTGTCCGATTTTCACGACAAGCTCCAGTTTACACATAGTTACACTGTATGACTTAGAAATAAGTTAGCCAAAAAAAAGAATGGAAATGTATTCATTTTAAGATTTAAAATTAAGAATAAGAGAAATATAATAGTACTTTTCTTTATGAAATCTTCCCAATTAGTCTTGTTTTGACCCAAAGTTTTGCGTACCCCTCCCCCTTTTTTAAATAAATGTGTTGCAAATGGGGTTTTGTAGTTGATTATTTTTGTCCTGATAGGCTGACTGTGAAATAACATATAAAAACATAATGCTGTGGTTTGACATATTGAAGTTGTGCATTCCTTTTCCTTCACAAATTTGGTAACTGTTATAATGCAGGTGCCTGTTCAAGCCATCAGTCGAGAGCATCACCATGAATGCGAACATTAAGATTCTTGCCAACGCTGTCATTGTTATTGTCATCATTATCTGCAGCCAAAGACGATGGAACCAAATTTGCTGTTGCAGAAATTTAGTCTAGGCCAGACCAAAGGAATTTCACCAAAATGTAAAGAAATGTGATGAAGAGATTAACTAAACTGTAAAAGAAACATCTATGTTAAGAAACATCTTGATTGGTTCCACAATGCTTGACCACATCGTCATCACCACAACAATTTAGCATGGGGCTGCTTGCTTCAGCCTCTACATTCACAATACATTAAACTACATCACCATGGTCAAACCACCATTAACCCCACTATTTGGCAGACCCTAAATCCTACCCCTATATCTTGACCCCCTCGGAGCCGTACACGTTGTACCCCTCCCTATAAGTGGCTAGATTCTGGGTGCTGGGGGAGGGGCTGGGGCAGTGGGGGGGGCTAAGGTCCACCTTCATGCGCTTGGCCTCGGCTCGCGACTTGTAGCAGAACTCAACCAGCGCCACCAGCATGGCCAGGCCAAGACCACCCACAAGGATATAGAAGACTCCGGCCACGTTGGACAGGCTCAGAGCCTGAGATGACTTATCCTAAGGGAGGAGGAGGAGGGGGGGTCGGTGACAAGGTGAAGAGATGGAGAGCAAGGCAGGATATAAAGATGTAAGAGATAACGTTGGGCAGGAAAAAAGATGATAGTGGGAAATGACAGGTAAACAAAAGGAAATGAAAGAGTCGAATGGAGTTGGAAATGAAGAAAGAAAGAAAGAAAGAAAGAAAGAAAGAAAGAAAGAAAGAAAGAAAGAAAGAAAGAACAAAATCAAGTGATTTGAGTGTGGTGGTAGAGAAAATGAGAAGAGAAATGGCAAGAGCAGGAATGGAGGGGGAAAAGCAGAGAAAAACACATATACAGGAGGTTAGACACAGAAATGGAGACTGAAAAATTACCACAGATGTGTCAAACTCTGATGTAAAAGTGTCTTATTTTACATTTATATTCACAGTCTATTTCAACGATTACAGACATCTATATACAATCACCAACACAGCATACATGTCTAACACAGTACGGCTAATTTCTACATATGTACAACTGTAACAATCCTGACAACAACTTTAATCAAGATCTATAACATTGTGTAATGTTTAATATATATATATATATATATATATATATATATATATATATATATATATATATACATATATATACAGAGCACTATGTCATTTAAGCTGTGATGACATTTTACTGCAATTTGGGATATAAAAGCTACAGCTGTGTACATCTAACATGAAATGTTAGGATGTTCCAATGTATCTGCTTTTCTACTCAGAGATGTATGATGAACTAAATCTTCATCAAAAAAATATGGTATAGACTGTAAACATATGGTAACTCTTTATCTTGCAAGTCAGTTTCTGAAAATAATTTACCAGAAAAATGCTGGAAGAACTATTAATTTGTTAGGAACGAAAATGGATTTTTAAAACACTTAACAATTAATAAAAAACAATGTAATTGTAATTGTTCCACTTGAACAGAAAATGGGATACTTTATTTGATGTTTCTTTGATTATCCCAAGGATTCTACCTGTACACAATCAATGACATTGTATGATTTTAAACAATTAATTAAGAATGTCTCAATATTTTACTATAAATACAGGTAAAGAGTAATTACCCATGCAAAGTAAAGTGTTACCACATTTTACTTTCAAGTTATGGGAGTACATTTATTTATCCTGATTACATTTGATCAGTGCTAACTCATCTTCCTAATCATTTAAATGAGTGCCAGGCCACAAAAATGGACTAGTGTATGAGACAAAATAAAATATGGGATTGACTAATGATAATCATTATGTCTAAGATAACTGAATGCAAAGGGATTGGCACAAAAACTAAACAAGGATTTGAGTTATTCTCATATTGATTAATATGGTCCACCATGGAAAAAAAGATGAAAGCACTCTACTAGATGGACACATATTTTCTAATATTGCTGTTAATCAAACAGTAGTTGCATTAATCTGGAGCTTAATTCAGGATGAGGTTCAGGCTAGTATTTTGCGGGCCAGAGCAGTGTGAGACTGACCTTACTTCCAGAGTCCTTGGGTCCACACTCTCCCTTGTCATACCACCATTTGTTTTTCAGTTTGTCTAAGACGCCTGCTTCGCTCAGTTTCAAAACTGCAAGGTTTACTGGGGTTCTTCGCGTGTAAAAATAACATAAATAACATCATAGGTCATGTTATTTTATGTTATTAGGGTATTTCACATTTGCATTGCACAGCTCAGTCACACATAAAGTCACTTTTGTTCAGATCAAGTGACCTAGCATGGATCCCACTAAGTATGTATGTACGCTCATTGAGGAGGCGCTGGGGGGAGTAAGGAGCTAAGATGAGCTACAGGCATATGAGTGGGACCCACCTTTGTCACTTCTGGTAACACACCCATACTGCCCCAGTTGGTCTGACACTGAATAGACAAGAGGCAATTACTGTTAAACCCAGACTATTGGCCCAAGACTAGCTCTGTGCCATGACTGGGAGAATCTGTTCCACTACTAGAATAAAATACCCTTACTTTCTATAAATCTACAGACATTACAATTCACAGATATCCATGCTCTGCAAATGATGATTCTCTCAATTATTTGATTTCCTGGTGCACCAGTAGGTCAAAGATTTCATTTAACCAATATGCAAACATGGTGATTTTCTAGGTAATGCACTGCAATGAATTTGGTGATTCCTTGATATTTGCCCTAGACCGTCCGTTTTAGTTGGCATTTGCAACTTTCCTAACTGCCCTCTGGATAAAAGTGCCAGGACTAGACAAACTGCTAATTCATTGAATTGAATGCTGATGTGATAATGAATCAATCATTTGATCCTCCAGTCATTCACACTCATTTCTGAATGCAGTGTCCTCCATAAATTCAAACTGCTGCTACAACAAAGGACACAAAAAGACTGAAAAAAAGAGTTGTAGTATATCAGAACCTACACTACCTACTAGTTCAAGAATTGGTAGTTTCTGAGCCTATGACACTCTTATGGTAATTGTCTTGTGCCATTATTTTCTTTCCTTCCCCTTTCTTTTTCTCCCCAGAGCTGCCACGAGAAGGCAAATATTCCAGCCTTGACAGTAATTGGTCTCTTTATATTTCCATCTTTTCATCATGAAAGCCTCTTATCCTTAGAGCACTTTAAATTCAGGTGAGGCATTTGCAGAGATGAAATGACTGTTATGATGTGCTGTACTTTACTTATATTGCCAGAACTTCAGCTGCAGTTGGGGCATATTTCCAATGGCCAAAATAAATTATTTTCAATTGTAATTAGAATCATTATTTCTTATATTTTGCTCTCTTTTTGGCAAAGCATTGACTTTCTATTTTCCATTAAGAATGCTGTGGTGCTTATGCCAATGGGTCTGAACCTTTTCTGAGAAAGGACACACACCAGTGACAATGCATACAACAATTTTCCTATGATTCACTGGGGCAGATGCCTATGTTACACTCCCAGGGAGTAGGGGACTGTCGCGGGCTGTCTACCCGTGAGCAGCCCTACCCCGTCCCCCTAGTGGTGGGGTGGGCAGACAGAGAGGGCTAACCTTGGAATCCCCTCCCCCGCTGCCACATTCTCCTTTGTCATACCACCACTTGTTTTTCAATTTGTCCAACAGGCCCTGCTCGTTGAGCTTTAGCACGGCCAGGTTGACCGCATTTCTTAAAGTGAGAAAGGAGGGACAGATAAGATAGTTTGGTCAGAGCAGAGGATGGGGAGATAGATAGATAAATGAATATGTGTTGCCAGGAAGAGGATGAGTAGGAGAGGAAGCAGATAAATCAGAAAAGTTTAAGGGACAGTGTGGGTTAGTGGTAAAGGATGTACTCCAGACAACACTCTGTCTTACTGCTGTTCCCACCTCAATTTTAGAATTACATAATTGTTTCACATTTTCTGCTTCCATAGGAACATTGTTACAGTCACACAAAAGTGTCTGAGCTGACCCTGCATATGCAATAACCATGTGCGTATGTATTTCTATCTATATGTATAATTGACTTATGAGCACACCAAGTTATGCTCTGGTGTAATCTGATGAAACTGCTGCAGAGCACTCACAGCACTGCCTTGATTTCTAAAAATAAAATTCATGGTTTATGAATATCTACCTTCAGTGAGGTGTGTGAGGGCATTCTGCTACATCCTGAGAAGGAAGAACATGGGGACAAGGCTCATTGACTCAAGTATGAATGGGTCAGAAATGCATTGTTCATGCATTGTGTGGTGCGTTTGCAAAACCGTGTAGGTCTGTTGCCTGCAACAGATGGTAGCTATGTAATGTCTGCATATTTCAATTTACACCTACTGCTCTGTCCACAGATGGTTTTATTTACTCTTGGTCATGTGGTTATTTGTCTTGGGAGAGTTGCGATACAGCACATGAGAAGAAGTCAGATTAGATATATTTAGGACATAACAATGTATCCTCAATCATAAAAATTGTGTTTTCTTAAATTACATTACTAATTATTAATGTACTAAGGCCCTTCACAACAAACTTGGCAAAAACAAGGTACTATCACTGAAACACTCTGTCTTACAGCAACAACAGCAAAGCATTCCTATAGTCATTTATCTGCAGTGCTTAGTTTGACCTCCAGTAGTGTTTTAAAATTAATAATTTTCCACGTTTGTAACAGCAGTGTGGTTGAAACCTCTGGTGAGAAACCATATTTCATACTGTAAATAACAGAGCAACTCTCTCTTAGAATGACTGCTACGGAGAGGTGAGTGGGGCTAATGTGATCGTAGATGTTTCTATAGAAGACTATTGCAGAACTGAGGAGTCACATACAGAAAACACAAACCTGTATGTTCTCATTTAACCTGGAAAATGTAACGATGGATCCTGCACTGAACTCTAACTCTAATCACTAAGGAACAAGTTAAACCGTCTTCGGAAATGCCCTCCTCTAGCAATTAGACATCTTGGGAAACAATTACTCAAGAGATATGCAACCATATGTTACCTTCTGCTTTTAAAAGTGGAAACAAACTTTTAACAAGCTCTTGATTTTCTTTCTTTTTCCCCCCACAGGGACAGACTTATTTGTGCTTCTTGCTTTCTTCTTTTGTGGGACTTCATATGCATGTCTACTGGTTGTCAACTGTGTACACTATCCTTTCATTTTTGTGCATGCTGTTAGAAATACAGTTGGCCTAGCACAATTGCACTTTTGCAGTCAGTAGACAGCAAAAGTCTAAGTTAGATAGTTATAAAATATATAGTTAAGCTGTCCTGGAATGTTATTTTAATAACATGCCTTATAAACTCAAACTTATTCACATGACTGCTGTTGTTGAACAGTCATGATTAGGTGATTTATCATGAAGACATTTCACCTACCCCAAATTTTCTACCCCTCAAAACAACGTGGATAGGTTAAAATGATTTAGAGAGAGTGTTCTCTGGGGTGACCTGTAAACTATAAACCATCTCAATGATGCAAGAGGTATGGATGGGAACAGTTCAAGTTATTTTGCTAGTCAGTCATACATAAGAAAACATATATTAACATTCATTTGAATCATGAGAGATATTTTCTTTCCCCACAAACATTCTCTGAAGCTGCAATCAGTGCACCGAGAGGAGAGGAAGGCTTGTCTAATTTGCACAATTTTGGCCTCATGTGTGCATCTAGGTCAGATTTCTGCTGATAGGAACAAGTCAGACCCAACTGTGAAAATCAAAGACATGTGTTCTGACTTAACACTGCCACATTGGCTTTCAATTCTCCCTCATGAATGGGAAAAAAAGACAAGGAATGAATGAAAGTGATTGGGGATTTTGAGGGACTTTGCACTGCACACTGAGGACACTTCCAGGAGGTGATTGGAGACTGACGTGCTGCCTGTGTTTCACCTTTTTATAAGGCGAATATGAAGCGCTGATAGCGTGACAGATGAAAGGAGAGACGAGAGACCAAGTGGTCCTGCTTGGCTGAATTTGGTGATTATTCTCCCTCAGTAGAGATGTTCTCTATACCATCACCTGAAAAATGAGTGATTTGCATTGCTGGCACACCAAAGAGTTGTGGGTGCAAATTAAGAGGGAGAAAAACAATGTCTGCTGAGGGTAAAACAATCATAATAAAAGGGCAATTGAGCTCCAGCTACTTGTGACTAATTTATCTCACCGTAATGCAGTTAATAAAATCTTTAATAATGACTTGGGTTTCAGTCATTGTTGTCCAATAACAATCTGTTTTTTTAATTATTATGAATATGGTCTGAATCAAAGGTTGTTTTTCTCTCAATTGTGTTCACTTCTTTTGTTTCATTTTCAGTCCCCCAATTGGCTAAGCTCCTCAAATTCCAATTTCTCTCTCTCTCTCTCTCTCTCTGTTTTTAAATTTGTTGTGCTTTTATAAATTCCCCCTTGTGGCTCCTGATATGGCAGCAGCAGTCTGGCGGTGCTGCCTCTCCTCGCAGTTATAATCATCTAATAGATCTCCTATACATTAATCACAGTCATTGTCTTATCACAGCTGAATACAACAGCATCTGTGTATATGGAAAGGAAACAAAACAACAGGATGACACACAAACGGAGAGAGTTACCTTTGTGGTGGCCTGTTGGAAAAAAACAGCACTGATTAAGTGTGTGTGTGTGTGTGGGGGGGGGGGGGTGGGTGAAGTATCACAAGACCCAGAAGTGGAGCTACCAGGTTAAATGGATGAAAAGAATGGAGAGTGAGAGCTCAATGATAAAAAACAAAAGGAAGCATGTTGATTACATTCACTAAACTCTACTCGGCCACTGCTGCTCAGTAAAAATCCACAGTCACTTGTTTGGGTTTGTGAATAAATTAAATGCCATAAATTGGGATAATGGCCATTATATTTGGGGTTAATTTAATTCAGAAAGGATCCAAAAAGAATTGAACTCACAGAAAGAACTGTAACTCACTCCTTAAATTTGTATGAGTCATTTTTACCTGGCAGCAATGATTGTTAAAGTGCATTGAAATTAAAGGCACAGCAGGGTAGGTGGAATATTGCAGCAATAGTACAGATTAGCTGTTGCCTATTGTTACACTATTCCACCCACCTTAACTGTGAGCCTTTCGGGGTAGCGATCCCATATCCTTTTGAATCCAGGTTCCCCCCGACTTTCATGGTGTCGCAGGGCTTGCGCTGCTCCGTGTACTCATTCATGGTGGACTCCAGGAGGAAAGCGTACTTCCCCTTGGACTTGCGCACCCTCGCCACACCTTCTGCTGTAGTTTTAGTGAAGACGGTGGGTTCGGCGGACTTCATGTAGGACCACATCTTCTCATATACGGCTATTTTGGACCTCTGTGTTTTGGGTGGGGAAGAAAGAGAATGACAATGAATGGTCTTTCTTTGTGGACAGATCTATGGATAAAAAGTTGGTCATTTTTTTCTCTTTAACAGATACGCACCGTTGTTTTTAAGGTTATGTGTGGAATATGACTTTAGTAACATCATGGGACCACAAACCACATAAAACAAATGATTTCATTGCAAAGTTAACTGATAAGTTTGCTGTAAACATTTTCCCACAGAGATGGAAGTTGATGCACTTCTCTGTTGTTCAACATGACTTGAAGAAGTTGAGGAAAAAGAGGCACTAACCGTTAGAAAAAATCAATACAAAGATGGAGAATTGGGAACTCGAACTCCCTTTGCTTTCCCCTGTTGCTTTCTGATCTCAGATGATACATGTCTCACTATGGGATTCCCTTCATGCACACAGCCACAACTGCACACACTCTTTATTTCAAATACAGACCTTTAATTATAAAGGCCGTGCGGACGTTATCTGACAATGGCATAAGCATGCAGTATGTAATTCTGTGTAGGCTCTTAACACCTGATCTCACTTTTAATATACATTTTTAATTTCTCTATCCTATTTGGATTTATTTGGACCTGATAAATCTAAAAACTGAGTACCATGTTTTGACATGATGTGGTTTTTGAGAAAAATGATGTTCACATCCGGGGACAGTAGATCTATCAATGTAATTGCACAACACACAAGTGTCTTTGTATGTGGACATTTGGCCCCATGCTAAGCAGAATTAAGCATTGTGGCATAGGTAAACCAAAATGTGATGTCCATATACAGTATGTGAACACCAGGTCTTAGGAGGATAAAGCACTTAAAAAAAAAGAAAACATACAATTATCTAAACATCCTCAATTGTAATTCAAATCATCACTATCACAACAGGCTCTTGAAAAACTGATTTGATTATTCAACTCAACATACAAGTCTTGCTGGGGCAAAGTGAATCATTCAGAGATGTAAATATGAGAGCTAAAGAGTGAAAATGATGCGCTGTATTCATTATTTTAACACAACAACACTTGATGCTTATTATTTATTAAGCACTGGTGTTTGTTCCATGTCTCTAAAATAAAGACAGATTGCTGCAATGGACAGTTGAGTCTTTCTACTGGCTTATTTATTACTTTGAATTTTACTTTTTGAGTTGAACAATGTGTTGATTGTCACTCTAACAGTCTAAGAACAAAATTACCTCTCAGATGGAGGCCTGTGTCTTCCATTGTCTTTTTTTTGTTGGCCCACTCAGTTGTGGTGACATTTATAACCACATATAAAATGTGACACTATGTCTCCCCTGACAAGTCAAGCATCAATTTTACTTTATCTGATTTTATGATGAAGGCATAGTGATTCAGTTACGCTATTATGACTTTAGTCACCAAGTTTAACAGGATAGCTTATCATAGGACAACGTGTCGCTCTTTCTAAAGAAGATGGATCCAGAACTATATATACAGTGAACATGCACATGTGTCTGCTATGTGTAAATGTATGTACTGTGTGTGCCCAAGGGTGAAAATAACGAGGAGAAGAGTCCGTTATCCTGGTTTGTTCTCCTCTTTTCTCTCCTGCTGATAAGACATCATTCTGTCGCTCTGCCAGTGACCAGCCATGGCCACAGCCTCGAGATATGGTGTGTGAGTGTTTGCTCGTGTGTGACGGATGCCTATCCCATAATAATGTAATTTACACCCATAGGGGGATCATTATATTCCTACTTTTTCCTTCAGACTACCTTTGGCGCAGTCCATCTATCTATCCATCTATCCATCCCTTATATAGATGGATAGATAATATTTTAATTTTTTTTGACACTTTTAAATTGTACTTTTCATATGTCTGTACATAGCACTGGGTCAGAGTGAAAGATGAATAGACAGTAAAGACAGACAGATTGTCTATCCTTGAATGACAATATGGAGTGACTCATTCTTTTACAGTGATTTAGTCTATAAAGCAGGAAATGGATGCTCTGTAAGTCACCTTTAGGTTTCTGCTCTATGGAAAACACACACACACACACACAAACACACACACACACACACACACACACACACACACACACACACACACACAGATAATTAATGGTGGTGGCAAATCCCCCTCAGCTGTGGGAGAGTAAATTGCTTTTTCACCCTCCACAGATTTCAGCTGCTTGTTATGTTGATGATGCCAGAGCAGCTCACAGAAGCACAAACTGTCCGCTCCGACCTCCCCCTTCCCCTTATCCATGAATTAACACGCACTTGTATGACTGCAAATATCTGCATACATATACGGTAGATAACGCGCGGAATGCGTGAACTTACGAACAATGCTCAACAACCCATGCAGAGGATTAAGTGACAGACAAATTTGCAAATTCATTTTTTGTGGCACTGGTGCTTTTTCTTTTTTTGACAACTTCAGCAATACGAACAAATAAATAAATAAAGAAAAAAAATCTGCCGCTGTCAGCACTGTGTGCATTTGTGTCCATGCTTGTATGTGTTTATAGGACCTCTTGTAATTGCGATGTGTTTTTGGCGGAGAGGTCAGAAGGTGAAGTCACTGAAGTTCTCCTCTGGGTTGCTTCACTCTCCTCTGCACTGTTTCCCTTCACGCTGATCTGTAGTAATAGTCCCCTGTATATACACACTCTCTGTACCTCTTTTCATTTTTTACTATATATTAATGCCATTGGTAGTATTTTTTCTTAGAATTTGATTGACCAAGTTTTACACAAAATGAACTTAAAACTAAAATCCTTGCAGATTTTTCAGCTTTGTGTCACCTCCAAAATCTAAGCCTCTCCCCATTCATCATGAGCATAAGTCATCCATTTACTCCCCTCCTCCCACCTGGACCACAGTAAATCCTTTAAACTGCCTTTACTCCTTGTTCCACCTACAGTCACCATGGATTTTCTCTCCTTAACTTTTGTGTGTAGCTGTAATAAAAGACCTCCAGATAAAAGTTCTTTACCTTGTGCATAAAAGATTTACGTCGTTGTATCACTGGTCACTCCAGTGTCGACGCTTCAATTGACCTCGTGCAAGGCACTGAACCTCACAATGGCTTCTGACGCTGCGACTTTGGTGTATGAATGTGCATGAGGTACTATTTTTAAATCCTGATTAGTTATTCTGCCATCAGTGTGTGAATGGGAAGTGAAAGGTTGAATGCAAACATGTGACATAAAGCACATTGAGTGGTTGATAATAGATTCAAAAGTGTCATAAACAGTTGATATTTTCATGCATTTTTAAGAACATCTGGTATATTCTAAGATAAGGATGTACATTTGAATAAACTAAGCATAAACTATGTTTACAATTGAACTTGAAGGAAAGAAAGTCGTAGGTAACAGAATGTTACCTACACAGTAACACACACAATAATGATGTCTGGTTAGAATTTAATCATTTCTTACATCAACATTGTAGTGTAAGATGCTCTACATTAATATTCCGGCAAGGATTTCAATGAATAATCCAATGTTCTCTTAAGAAATGGTGGGAAAAAAGGTAAATTAGTCCAGAATGTCAAAGACTTCTCTACAGCCTGAGGTCAAAAGCAAAAAGAATTAGGCAAATAAGCAGAGAGCATACCCTGAAGAACTCTTTAGTGGAGCCTGAATCCAGTGTCCCGTAGGCTATCTCTGTCTGTTTGGCCAAGTCTTCTGCACTCTCTATGGGTGATACCATTCTTTCCACAGTCAGGAAAGCAGCCAGGTTGGCTGTGTAAGAAGAAATGATGATAAGGGTGAAGAACCACCACACACCTCCAACAATACGTCCAGACAGAGACCTGGAGAGAAGAGAGATGAAGGCCACGTAGGCAGATAAACATTTAAAGAAATGACGTGATGAGTCAGGAAAAGGTGCAAAAAAGAAATAAGCAGAAATACAAGTGCAAGATAATGCCATAAAATGATGACGGTGAAGGTTAAAGGGATGTAGAGAGCATAA